>JAOWCC010001148.1:600000-847032 GCA_030867875.1 Actinernus sp. WN-2022 | reverse complement strand
CACTCATTTGGATTTTTTCGGCAAGGAATTGGCCCAAGCGGTCGAAGACGAGGCTATTGGTCGGAGCACGCTCCCAAATCGGCCTTTTGCCCGGGTCGCCCGTGGAATTTTACCTCCCGGCCAGTCCCTATTACACCGTGCTGCCCAGAAGTT
Source organism: Actinernus sp. WN-2022 (assembly GCA_030867875.1). Taxonomy (NCBI): domain Eukaryota; kingdom Metazoa; phylum Cnidaria; class Anthozoa; order Actiniaria; family Actinernidae; genus Actinernus; species Actinernus sp. WN-2022. The sequence continues at coordinate 846,879 of JAOWCC010001148.1, read as the reverse complement.
ACTTCAAGGTGACGGTCAACCTCGTGAAAGCCGGCGGCGGGAATTTGACCGCCGGTTTGGATCTGGGGCCCGTCAACAATTGGTTTCATTCCCTCTGGTCCCAAGTAGACATGGCCTTGAACGGGGAATGGATGACCATGAGCACCAAAACCTACCCCTACAAAGCCTACCTCAACACCCTCCTCAACTATACTCCAGCCGCCAAGAAATCCTACTTGACCTCGGGACTGTACTACAAAGACATGGCCGGCTCCATGGATGTGTTCGCCATCGCCGGGGCCAACACAGGGTTGACTGTGCGGGCGAAATACACGGCGGAAAGCAAAGTGGTGAACTGACCGGGATGTTTTGCATTGACGCGGCCTTCTCCAACAAACTGCTCCTCAATGGGGTGCCCCTGGAATTCCGCCTCACCCCCGCCAGCAACGCCTTCGCCCTCATGGGGGACAGTGCGGAGGCGGAAGTGACCGGGGCTAAAATCGTGCTGAAGCGGGTCACTTTCTTCCGCCGTGTCAGTGTTTGCAACAAGGACTTCATGAAGAGCATCGAAGTGAAACTCGTGTCCAGCCCGTCCTCTACCCTTACAACAGCGAGGAAGAACGGATGTTCACCATTTCCCAGGCGACACCACCTTTGAGAAAACGGATTTCCTAGGCGGTCGCATCCCCCGACGCATGCGCATTGCCTTGGTGGAGAGTGGGAGCAGTTTGGGAGCGCTGAAAAAGAACCCTTTCCATTTCCAAAGGTTTGGGATGACTCGCGCGACGGTCACGGTCGACGGCACGCCCACCCCCTTCTCCCGCGTCGAATTTGCGGACGGGCAAACCCTGGACGGCTACAATACCCTGTTCCTGGCCCAAGGTGCCATGAACGCCAACCATGGGATTGACATTACCCGGACCGATTGGGACAAGGGCTATGCCATCCTGTGTTTTGACTTCACTCCAGACGGTAGTGGCAACGCGGCCCACATGAACATACAACAGTACGGGACGGTGGGCATTCGCCTTCAGTTTGCAGCAGGGGTCGCCCAGACCTTATCGGTGTACGTGAACTGCGAGTTTGACGCCGCGTATGAAATCAGCAGCAGTCGAGAAGTGAAAAGTTGTAAGCCGAGATGACCACCTACACGTCGCAATTGACGGTCTTGGCCCGCCACGATTGGTGGCTCCGCGCCTCGTTTCGGGCGTGTTTCCCATGGACCTACGGCCCGCCGCGTGACCCGTCCGCCTCGTTCATTCTCAATACCGACAACGCCGACGGACCAGGCACCCATTGGTTAGCCTTTTATTTTCCGCGCCAAGGCCTGAATGAATTCTTCGACAGTTATGGCTTTCCCGCCTCTTATTACGGGTTGCAAGAGTACGTGCGGCAGGGGAACGCCCAGCACGTGGAAAACAGTGTGATGTTGCAAGGGAACAAGTCCAACGTGTGCGGCAGTTATTGCCTGTACTACCTCCTGCGTCGAGCCCACGGTCGATCCCTGGCGGAGGTCCTGCAGAACCTCCAGCAGTGGAAGACCAAGTCCACCAGGACCGGGCCCTCCAAGCCTGGCAACGCCAGTACCAGCGCCGGAGTGTGGCGCGGTGGCAGCAGCAGCAAGACCTTCACGATCAATGTGTTATCAGTTTGAGACAAAGTGAAAAAATAAAATAAAACAGGAAACCCACCTCCATGTCTTGTTATTCTTGGGAAGGGTGAGGCGTGATGGATGTCCGTTTCCAAACGCCCTGCAATATCTTGATCACGGGTCAGAGTCAATCGGGAAAAACGGTGTTCACCGAAAGACTTCTGCGCCACGCGAAATCCCTTTTCACCCAGCAGCCCCTCACGATCGTGTACTGCTATGGTAGCGCCTGGCAACCCCGGTTCACCACCCTGCAGAAACAATTGGGGGTGACATTTGTGGAGGGGCTTCCCGACGACCCGTACGCCCCCTTTCGCGGCAAGCCGGGCCTCTTGATCCTGGACGATTTGATGAAAGAAGGCTCCAAGGACGAGCGGGTGGTGGACCTGTTCACCAAGGCTCGCACCACCGCAACATTACGGTGCTGTACCTGACCCAGAACATTTTCCCGCCAGGCAAGTACGCGCGCACCATTTCATCAACGCCCACTACCTGGTGGCTTTTAAAAACGCTCGGGATTCATTGCAAGTCCGGAAATTGGCCGAGCAGGCCTTTCCGGGGCAAGTGCCGGCGGTGATGCGAGCCTACCAGGACGCGACCCAACGCCCCTTTGGCTACCTCCTCTTCGACCTGCACCCCCGGACCCCGCCCCAAATCCGGTTGCGCACCAACATTTTCTCCGAGGAGGGACAACAGCATCGCGCCTATGTGCTGGAGGAGGATCAAAAGGGGTGGGCAATGCGTTGGACCTGTTGAAACTCCTCTCCCAAACCCCAAGGGGGTGGTCCCTGGTTTGTCCTACCCCAAGCTCTACACCAAACTACAAAGCATCTCGTAGGAAAGCAACTGCAACTAAGAGAACAACGAGGGGGTATTAAGAAAAAGAAGAAGACGGTAAAAAGAATCCAAGAGCTTCAGGGGGCCGTGTGGAAGAGACCCAACAAATCCCCCTTCCATCCTCCTTTTCTAAGCCAGAGACACGTGCTTTACGATCCCAGAAGTCCCTGGACAAATCGAATTGGGTTAGCTTTATAGCCTAAGTCCCGCAGGGAAACCGTTCAGTTGTGGTGATGGCCTCCCCCTTGCTTCAACGTCACGCGCTGTTCATCCGACAATTGCCAAAGCGGATCTCGGTCAGAAAAAGAAACTCATCCGGGCCGCGAGTCACCCTCAAATCAACGCCGTCAGTGAAGTGGTGCACAACGCCTTGCGTGGAACTTTTCCCATCGGCAACCGTGCGAAGAAAGTCTTTGCTCCCATCAAGGTGAAACTTCGAAAAATAGCCAACAAAGCCCTGCCCCCGGCCGTGAGGAAAAGGATTCTGCTCTCCTCCTCGACAGCGGTGCAGAAAGCCAAGCTTAAAAAGGCCGTGGGCCAGCGAGGAGGCTTCATTTTCACGACCGCCGCTCTCATTGCCGCTGCCGTTTTTGCTGCCAAAGCGGCCGCCGCCGGAGCTATCAGTGGAGGCGTGGCTTACGGAGCCAAGAAAGCTCTGGATCAATCCGGAGGTTATATTAACCCAAACTACTCTAACCCCTACCCTTCCCCGGAAGAGTACGCCCGAGAACTGAGTCAGGCTCATCTCTGGTCCTGAATGGTCCAACCCATCCGCAACTGGCCGGCGCCTGAGGGTACAGACCCGGCCCGGTGGCAGTTGTTTCTAGCCCGCCTGCGAAAAAGGCAGCGCCAAACCCTGCCGGGAAAAAAAGTCAGCAGGACTGTGCGGGCAGCGAAGAAAATCCAAAGAAAGTATAAGACGCGGCCGCCCAAGAAGAAATCCCAGACAGGGAAAGGAAGCGGGCCCACATCATCCTCCAGCAGCCCCCGTGGGAATTTCCGTGACGCGATGGACCGTGAAGCGACACAAACGAAAAAAGCGATGAAAGAGGCCGAGGGGAAGAACCCTATGCGCATGGTCTTGGTGCCGGAAGAGTCTATGCGGTGGTTGGAACAACAGCTTCGTGTGGACACGACCAAAGGGGTTAAAGTGCTCAGCCAGTACCAAACGGCCATGGCGCAGGTCCTAGAAAACCCAGAGAAACCGGCCAGCGCCGACCAATTTCAAGATTTACTCCAGAAATACGTCCGACGTCGCGAAACCCTTGAGCCTAGTCCCTTCACGGGCCGTGGCAGCCAAAAGTGTTAACCCAGAGCCAAAGGGGTGCTTTGCGAAAAGTTCCCCCCTCCAGCAAACCTTTAGCGTCGGTGCTGGTCAATCTGTTGAAGTTGAAAGGGGGACAGAAAATTACCTGGAATGCGCAAGGGGAAGTGAAACTCTACGGGCAACCCTGCCGGGCAGTCAAATTTCCGATCTGATTAAAGAAGCGGTGCATCCTTCTTCCACCCGCACGTCGCCCGGCTACCGTGATTTCATGCAATTTCTAGCGGAAGAAAAATTCCTAAAGATCTCATCCGCCATCCCCGGGATCTCATCTCCAAGAAGAAAGAGTACACGCCCCGGCCTAAACGAGCCGCCACCGTCTATCAAGAGGATCTCCCGCCCCAGCCCTACAAAGATCTCCCGTCGCCCCGCCGAGAGGAAACACCGTTTTCCAGGACGCCCTACAAAGCCTTTTCCCGCGGGGGTCCCAGTGGGGGTAGCCGCCGCCTCTCTTTTGGCAGAGGCCCCCTGAAAAACCGCCTTTAAATTGGAGTCCTTTCTAAATCCCTCTTCATTAACGCCATGGCACGAACCCTAATGAGACCCGCGGGGATGGGACAAGCCCCCTGGCAACGCCGTGTCGCCACCGCAGGGAGACGATGGCCCGGAAGAGGTTGCCCCGCCATACCGTGGTGGGTAAAAAACCAAGCAGGACCGCCCGGGCGGTAACGCAAATACAGAAAAAGTATAAGGCGCAAAAGAAAAAGAAAGCCCAGACAGGGGGACGCAAACCGTGCGCAAGATCACGAGCCGCAAATCGAAAGACGGTCGTACCGAAACAACGATCCGAACGACGACCACTTCGGCAAGCGCCAAGGCAAGAGTATCAGCCGGTGGACCGTCAAACACCTGAAGAAAAAGACTTAAAGAAAAAAAGACTTTGACAATTCTCACTCATTACGCGTTACTCTTCAAGCGGTGAACATCATGGGTCTAGATATTACTTTCTATGGAGCTGAGGGCGGCGGCGATGTCATTGTGGGCGAGTGCCACATGTGCTATTCTACATTTGGAAACTGGATGGAAGAATACCTGAGCGAAGGCGAAAGGAAGCAGTATGTGGTGAGCGACTGCGAAGGAACCTATTATGGACACTATGTGATGTTGGTCTATCATATTTGTATTTGGGAAGGATTCCTGCGCAAGCATTCAAAACTCCAACCTTACAAGATGGAGTTCCTCTAAAATAAAGACTGAGACTTTAGTATCACAGCTCAAAGGAACTGAATTATTTATTACAATAAAACTTTGTTTCTTCTAGAGTCTCTTTGTTTTCTTTAGTAGCCGTAAGGGTAGCTCTGGTAGCCGTGGAGTACCCTCTTGTCGTAGGTCACCTTGAAGGTCTTGGTCTCTGGGCGGTGTGCAACGTCCGGTCTTGGGTGTTGCGGTGTATGGCGTGCGGCGTCACCACCGTCCGTGTGGGTTCCCCTTGACCTTGCACCATGGCTACCATGGTCTCGAGGTTTACGATCGCCCGATTTCTCACATTGAGGCGTAGTCCTTTCACTTTGCAGACGGTACGGCCTTGACTCGTTTCGTACCCGTAACTCTTGGGTCCGGTACAGGCAAAACGGACAATCTGTTTCCCCTTCTTTCAGCTCGTTGGTCATGTCGCCTAGAAATCGACCGACCGGGGGCGCCACTTGACCTGCTTTCTGTGTGAAGTAGATGCTGTCCGTATCGTGGTAGACGATACGGTCCTTCAAGAGATCGAGGTACGAATAGAGTTTCAGGCGTGCGTGGGCTGTGGTGTAGGCGGCAAACACGACGTTGGTGTGGGGGTTGGAGTCCACGTAATGGGGGGTGGTGGTGTAGTGGACCTGCACCATGTCTTCGTGCACGAACAGTACGTCCTGCACTTCAAATTCGTCGCTCATCATGAGCTCGAAGTAGCGGTCCAACTCGGTGACGTACTCCGACTTCTGAGGGTTCTGCTTCTGGCCGAACTTGCCCCACAACGTGTTGAGCATCCATTTCGCCAGGGCCCGCATCCCCGCGTTGAACTCGATCTTGTCCCACTCCAGTAAGATCCCCGTGGCTACCCGGTAATTCTCTATAAAAGAGGCTTTCTCGGCGTCGGTGTGACACCCGGGCGGCCACCCACTCGCTTCCTGTTTCATCTTGAGGAAAGTGTTCACGTAGCCCGTGAACAAACCCCGGGTCCCGGTAGCGGGATCGTACTGTTCCGACTCGGGATAATGCCATACCCGGTACATTTCCAGGACCCTGTAGCCTTGGCGCAGGCCTCGTGAAGTTCGTGGCTCACCCAAGTGCCTGTCAAAGCCGGGCCTCGTCGTCGTGGCAGCAGGGGACCTGGTTCTTGTCTTCGGCGCAGGTCCGGCAGAGGGTAAACAACAGTTTCTCCCCCACGTTGCGTTGGGAGGACCGGGAAAAACAGGTGGCGTGGCGGTAAGATCTTCAGGTGGATTAACCCCTCGTACGGGAGGGTAGGGTCTAGATTCTCGGTGAGGATTTCTGGATGGCCCAGCGGGAACCGTTGTGTTTTTTGCACCCAGGGGTACAGGGAGCACACATCCAGCGCCTCCATCCATTCTCTCCCCCATTCTCCCTCGCTCGCTTCCCAGTAAGTCTTGATTCCGTTGGTTCGCCCTCCAAAGAACGCTTTCTTGGGGTCGAGGGGAAGCTGGCTTGAGGGATGGGCGCTAGGGTAACGATGGTCGGGTCCAAGGCCATGGCCGCCCGGACTTCGCACTCCCTGATCTGGATCACGTTGTACCCTTGCTGACTCAGGTACAACATTTTGTCTCGGGTCCGGTCGGCCAACGTTTTCATCGTGCAGTGCAGTAAGGGATGAATTCTGTCTTGGTGGTTACAACGATCACATCCATGCCAAAAACAACCGTTTATTTCGTACGCCGTGTGGGTAGCCGCGTGGTACCCGTCCAGTTTGTAGGGGCCCACATGCTTCTCTCCGACATTGCCCGCGTGCTGGATCTGAATTCCGTCTCGCCGCTCCACGTGGGCCAACCATTGGAGCGCCAACGCCGACTGCACGTCCTTGGGCCGGTAGCCAAGCCGTGGCAAGACCGCAATGGTGTTCGGTCTGAGAAATTTCTTGCGGAATACTAGATTGCACATGGAGGCGAGGGTCACGGTCCTGGTAAAGGGGTCTATCCCCGCCACTTTCATCATGATTGTCCGGAATGCCAAACAGGCCCGTTGCAAGATGGCCACATCCGATGGCAATAGAGGGCCAGCTCTTTCTGGAAGTCGAAGACCCCGCCACGGGCCCGTTCGGTCGCATGCCAGGCCACCAGTTCTTCTTTGCCTTGCGGGCTCAGCGACTCCGGTTCGTAATAATGCAGGGCGGGGAGTGGTCCCAACGTACTGCTGATGTTCTGGCGTATTAAAAAAGATAGGAAAATCCAGCTTGTTGAGGTTTTCGGCGTGGAACCCAAACGTGACGGGAAATTGTTTGAGGGCCAGCGGGATGAAGAGCAAACGAGTCTTTGATCACCACTTGTAATCGGGATGGTCACCAGCCATAGCCTTGCCGCCGCGGAAGAGCACTTTCGGTTTTATGGCATTCTTGAAGATGTATTCCAGGATGGGGTACGAATCGTACCCCATGGCGTTGTGGGCCAGGCACACGTAATTTTTGTGATCCCGAGAAGAGCCAGTCGCAGAATTGGGTGAGGGCCGTGAGGCCTCGGAACTCTACTTTCCGTGGACCACATTGAATGCAAGTGGGTAAATCTGACGTCACACAGAGATCACACACTTTCGAGACCCCCGCGAAGTTGACCACGTGCTGCGCTTCCAGGGGCATGGCTTCAAAGTCAAAGAACAGGTACCGGAACTTGTCTCCCTCGTCTTCCGCGGCGGCTCTCTCTGTCTCCTCTTCTTCCGCCAGGAGGGCCGCGTAGGCATCTTCTTCATCTTCTTCTTCTTCTTCTTCTCCCCCTCCCCACCTCCTCCTCCTCCTGGGGCTAGGCGCGAGAGTTTCTGGTCCGCCACTTGCATGGTGCACAAGTGGTCCGGGGGGACAATAGCTTGGCAACTCCGGCAACGGTATTCTCCGCACACGTGGACTCCGGCCAGGCCCCGCGCCAGATGGTCCACCATCACCCCACATTGGGTACAACGCGTGTACCGTTCGCACTGGCTCCATGTTCTGGTGGTGAGGTTCCCATGCCCCGTCCGGTGGGGGAGATGACGGCGGTGGTTCTCGAAGCACTCCCCACTCTTGAACCACCGCCGGCACAGGTCACATTTTCTCCAAGAAAATTTCTCCCCAGGGGCGAGGGGAGAGCAATCCTTGACCCCACAACAGCCACAGGTCGTGTCACAAGTGTGTTGTCTAGGGTTGTTGTAGGTCTTCTGGCAGAGGGGGCAGAAGTATTTGGCATTCAGGAGACCCCTCATGTTGTTGATGACGTCATAGTGGTTGTTCTCAGTTTGGTAGAGGTACACGCGGTAGCGGGCCTCAGGGAGGTGACCCGAGTAGATAATACTATTCATGTGCTCTCGGGAGACCAGATTCACTTCTACCCCTTGGTCTGCCAAATAGGTTTGGAATCGTTTGAGCTCCGGGATCCCACAGCGTCGAAGAGGGACGCCTGCTTGGTTGTGGAGCTTCAAGGCTAGAGTCCGTTGTCGGGGTTTCCCTCGCCTTATTTCGTGGTAAAGAGGATGGTTCTGCACCTTGGCCAGGGCCGTGACCAATCCTCTGGCCATGCATAATTCATCATCATTGCATATCCTCACGATGCTTCGTTTTATTTTTCTGAATTTTTCCAAGTCGGTCGTACAGCAACGGGGTGGACGTGCTCCTCCCGCTCTGGGTATTTTCACGTGAAACACATGGATGTGGAAACGGCCCCGCAGTAGGAATTCTTCATTCGATTGGGTGATCTCTCCAATTCTAGCCATAACCAGGGCGGGAGTGAGGGTGGACCTCATCAGGTAGGGAAAAGACAACGGGTAGTCCAGATGCGGAGCGTCTAGGGTCAGGCGTACTCGGTCTTGCGGTTCGGCCTCCCCTAGGGTGGTCTCCAGGACCCTCTCTAGTGCGACCGTGACGTCTTGAAGGGCCTGTCCATAAAAAATAATACATAAAATAAATAAAATAAAATAAATAATACATAAATAAATTTAAAAAATTAAATATTAAAAAATTAAAAAATATTTTTTATTTTATTAAAATTTACAAAAAATTAAATTTACAAAAATTAAAATAAAAAATTAAAAATAAAAAAGCGTAGCCCTGCTAGAGAAGATCAAGAAGAAAAAGAAAAAAGAAAAAAGAAAAAAGAAAAGAAAAAAATGGATTTCCTCACGGGGACTCGAACCCGTGCGCTTGGCGCTTGAACGCCTGCTTCTTACCACAGGAGATTTAACGCTACGCGCCACCTCGCCGCGCGCTGTGACGTCATGCCAAAATAGTGTAGTCAATCCTTACCTCGGGCAGAGTCGCGCGGGATCGCGTCCTTATGTTTAGTTCGTAGTCCTTGCAGGTCGTCTTGAATTTTTTACACGCTCTGGTCCGGGTTTGTAGGAGTTCAAAGACTGCCTCCTCTTCTTCCTCCTCTTCCTCCTCTTCCTCCACGGCATCGGCGGCGGCGCTGGGTTTTTTCCTTTTTCCTCCTCCCTGTTGTTCGCTCACTCGTTTACCGTCGGGAAACAAGGCGTGGAGACATTTCTCCGGCTCGAAATCGTCCTCGTTGGCCTCCTCCTCGTGGTCCTCCTCGTTGTCCTCCTCGTGATTCTCCTCGTGGTCTTTCCTCTTGGGGGGCTTGGGACCGAATTTTCCCCACGAGAGGTTGAGGGACCGTTTTGTCCAATAGTTTGAATGAAATAAACTTTTCGGGTCCGTCACTTCCGGACGCACGGCGGGGAGGTTCAGCGCCTCGACGGCTTTTTCTATTTGCTCCTCGGTGGTAGCGGTCTCTAGAGCCTCCATCTCGGGAAATGTAAACGGTTCTTGCGAGGAGGAGGAGGCCACCCCGGGGGGAAATCCACATCCTCCAGGAAGGCAAACAAATCCTCGGCGTTGTACCACGGATTAATTTCTTCGAACGTGAACTCGTCCTCTGGGTCTCCCCCTGGGTCTCCCATCGGTTCTCCTACTGGTTCTCCCACTGGTTCTCCCACTGGTTCTCCCACTGGTTCTCCCACTGGTTCTCCCCCCGGGGAGGGATGAGTCGGCGCCTGACGGGTTACGGCATAGGGATTGTCCTCTTTTTCATCTTCGAGGGTGAGGGTAACTGGGTTGCCTTCTTCATCTAGATAACTCCAAGAATCCATCGTGCTCACACTAACCCAAATCAAAATTCATCGCTCGCTTTTATGGCTTTTACTCTGCTCTCTGATTGGTGCCTTTTTCTCGGCCGGTGATTGGTTCCTTTAGAAAGAACACGGCTTGTGAGTGGTGGAATTCGATCCGTTTTTTGTTCGACTGGATCCCCTGGGGTCTAAGAAGCCTCTGAAAAACATCTCCCCTTACCCCTTGTTCTTCAAAAATTGTCTCACCCCCACCCCCGGGAGCCCTTCTTCCTTCCTTCGTTGAACCGTAATCACTTTGCATTCTCTAAACACCTTTTCTGATCTCCTTTGATCCTCTAAGCTAGAACCCCTCGACAAACGTACCCAGCTACGTAAACAAAAACTAGTCCAACCGGTTTATCCCAGTTTAGGAGGCTCTTGTGAATGAGATTTTGTAAGGCAAAGACGCGCGGCTCCTGATTGGTGGAAAACTAGTCTAACCGGTTTATCCCAGTTTAGATTTTCGTGAATGAAAGTGGCGTTATGCAAAGGCGCGCGCTCTCGATGCCTGATTCAGCGTGTACGAGGTTTTGACAATAAAGGAAGCCTTTCCCGGATCGCCGAAGACGAAAAAAATAGCGGAAAAATTAGAAACCCTGGCTGGCTAATTCCAGCAAAAATTTCAGACCCTTTCAGGACTGTTTTGGGGGTGAATTTTGAGAGTCAAAAACCAAAAATCCACTGAAAACGAATTCGAAGCAATTTCGGATTGAATGACCCCGCCAATCATAGCGCTCGCTTCGCTTAGCGAACCAATCGTAGGCCGAGCTTAATGCTCCAATCACAGCCCATCCTTTGCCTGCATAAATACATGCCCCAAAACTAACTTCGGCACAGTTGAATCAGCCACTCAACCGGTAAGTTTACACAAAATTTTCTCTTGGAATTCAACCTGAGGCCTTGTATTTTCTCTTGGAATTCAACCTGAGTCCTTACTAATCTTTTCTTTTTTGTTTTTTCCTTTTTATTTCCTCAGTCAAACAACAACAAGACAAACACCGAACAAGAACAAGGTGAGTTTTACACAAAATTCTCTCTGGAAATTCAACCTAGGGATTTACTAATCTTTTCTTCCTTTTTTTTTTCCTTTTTATTTCTACAGACAAAACAACAACGACGCTATGGCTGTCCAACGGCCCATACGAGAGATTGAGGTACTATCCTGCTGACTTTCTTTTTGCCTAGGAATACCGCCGCTAATCTTTCTTTTGTTTTTTCTAGAATATCCGAGGCGTACTTATACCAAACCTGGCTCAAGTAAGTTGTTGTGGATGTTCTCCCACCTCCCTAAAACAGTGTTAACGTTCGGTCACTGCTTCACAGAGCCGTTCATTTTATTGGCAAAATTTCCCCATTCAGTAAAAGTTTTGATTATTTTTTTATAGGCTTTTCTCGAGGGCCCCACCGGTGGGGGGCTCTCCGCTCTTGTCAGAGCGCCTCTAGCGAACTAATTTCTCTAAAACATTATTCGTTTTTTTCTTAATTTTTCTTTTTTAAAAATTTTTCTTTTCCGAACAGAGTTTTCTACCGGTCGCAACGAACTTGACTGCCTGCCACTACCTTCACCATGCCCTTTTTTTGAGGCAGTTTGGCTTGCCCCTGGAGATCCTATCCCTCATTGGGGAATACGTATGCGGACAGCAGCGGGCTGACAAGAGGGCAATCAAACACAAAAAGTTATTTTTCCCCACACTTTTAATGGTTACTTGTTTAAGTGTTTGGGACTTTAAATCCGTCTATTGTTGGGACGCTAGTTACCAGGAGCTCCCCCATAATAAGCGATTTTGGGGGATGGACCCTGTCACGGCGGCTATGTTTATTGAGCCGTTAACGGAATTTTCCTTCCGCTGGTGCCAAAAGTGCCATTCAAACACAACCGTTTGCCAGCGCCACTGCAACGTGGGCATTATTTATAGACGCTGCCCTCACCACCCCATTTATTCTCAAGTGGATCACGAGGGGTGGGGAAGATTTCAGTGGCGTACACTTTTCTTTCACATCGAGTGCTAAATGCCAATTATGTTTTTTCTAGTGTGTAAACTGTGGCCATTATCCAGAGCAACAGCAGCAATTACCGCCTATGCCTTGCTGCGGAGAAACTATATGTCCCTCGTGTTTTGTGGGGTTATTGAAACCTGGGTTGAGAAAAGATGGACACCCCGAATGCTTTTACTGTGCCACGAGGATGAGGCACGAGTTCTATGTTAGGTCAGGATCTATTATCATTTTTCGACATGGTATCACCTTTGGGTGCCTAACTTTGCCCTTAAAAAAAATATTCAATCGACGTTATGATCTTGTTTTCCCTCCTCGATAAAAGTTTACGCCATTGAAATTTTCCTGAAGTTCCTCCCGTGGCATAAATTAGACCTAAATTTTATTTTTCATTTCTAGTGTTCTAGATGTAAGACACTACGGGGAGACATGTTACCCCCACTACCCTGTTGCTGGAGAACGGTGTGTGCCGCATGTTTAATAGCCAGGATATCTAAATTTCTGAGCAAAGATGAAGTACCGCGTTGCTGTTTTTGCCGGGTAAAATACTACCATGAATTCTACATAAAAGCGGGAAGCTTAATTCTCTTCCACCACGGGACCGTTTTCGGTATTATTGTTTTACCCATTGATTATAAATACCATCACCATTATGGATTAGTTTTTTAAAAAAAAATTATGCCACGGGAAGATCTTCTCTTTTTTATAAATTTTAAAAACTTATTAGGGCCATTAGACCACTTTCAAAATTACATAAATATTAGGGCGATTAGCCCACCTTTTTCTATTACATAAATATTAGGGCGATTAGCCCCATTTTCAGAAATTTTAACACTACTAGGGCGATTAGTCCCACTTTTTCATAAATACTAGGACGATTAGTCCACTTTTTCTGCACGGATATTTTCAATCTTTTGAATGGGCCGGAGGGCCTGTATATATGTATATATTTTTTATATTTCTATCATTTTATCTTTTGGTTGAAAAGACACCTTTAATTATTATTAATTATTTTCAATACATACTTGTATTATTTAATTAATTTGGTGAGCCTGAAATGGGCCACCGCCTTTGTAAAATTAATTTTAAAACAAGGCACCCCATTTTCAGAAATTTTAACACTACTAGGGCGATTAGCCCCACTTTTTCATAAATACTAGGACGATTAGTCCACTTTTTCTGCACGGATATTTTCAATCTTTCGAATGGGCCGGAGGGCCTGTATATATGTATATATTTTTTATATTTCTATCATTTTATCTTTTGGTTGAAAAGACACCTTTAATTATTATTAATTATTTTCAATACATACTTGTATTATTTAATTAATTTGGTGAGCCTGAAATGGGCCACCGCCTTTGTAAAATTTAATTTTAAAAACAAGGCAAACAAAGTTGTTTTTACTCAAACAAAAGTCTCTTTTATTGTAAAAGTTTATAAATGAGCGACCACGAACAACACTCCACTGGTATACGTCGGATCAAACAATGATCTAAATGGTTCGCAGATTAAGAAATAAGTAGAATGAAGAATAACCAATACGACGTAGAATTATACGGATTTAATGTAGCACAATATTTCGACTAGCCATACTAGTCTTCATCAGGTGCTAAGGAACTTTTACAATGTGACTTGACAATATATAATGGTAAAACGGAAATGACGTAAAAAACATAATATGATAACGAAAGATAACTAACGGTGTGACTGATTAGTAGGTCTCGTCGCGTTTGTTAAGGCCATTGGGTTCAAGAGTGTTAGCACGTGTTATGAGATAAGCTTCTTTAGCTTTGCGAATAGCATCACGAGAAGAGAAAATATGTTCTAAAGGAATTAAAAGGATATTAGATGCAGAGTGGTCAGGGTTAGATAGAAAATGTTCAGATGCAGTGGTGGGTTTGGATTTACTGGAAGGTTTGTCAACTGTCCTACGATGTTCGTTGAAGCGGTCTTTAAGTCTACGTTTGGTTTCACCAATGTACTGTTTGTTACATTTAGTACATTGAATCATGTAGATGACGTTTTTAGTGTTGCAGTCCATGTGTGTGGTAATGGTTCTGGTTTCACCCGTAGAAGTAAAAGTATATTGGGTGCAGTTATCAGAAATGTAAGGGCAAGTTAAACAGTTTTGTCCACAACGAAAAGAACCTGGATTGTTGTTGGAAGCAGTGTTGGAGTTATCTGAAGGTAGTTTGGATTTGACTAGCAAATCACGTAGATTGGACGAACGTCGGAAGGCTACAAAAGGGCGTTGGGGGAAAATAGTTTTGCAACGCACGGAGGAATGTAGAAGATCAAAATGTTTCTCAAAGATAGGAAAGATAGATGGAAGTGACGGATTATAGGTGACTATAAAGGGAATACGGTGAGAGGAATTAGATTTCTGTTTAGGTTGTAGAGCAAGATTACGAGGGATATCGGCAGCGCGTTTAGTTTGTTTAGTGAGTAAATCACGGCTGTAACCTCGTTTAAGGAGATAGGAGATGAGTTCAGAGGTACGGTTTTTAAAAGCTTCATTAGTGGAACAAATTCGTCTGAGACGGAGAGCTAAGCTGAAAGGAATGGCTTTTTTAGTATGACTAGGATGACAAGATGAAAAAAGCAGATGCTGATGTTTATCGGTGGGTTTACAATAAAGGTCAGTTTCAATGACTCCATTATTAAGGGATACATTGACATCGAGAAACGGGACATTACTAGAAGAGTGAAAACTGGTAAATTTGATAGTAGGATGAATATTATTAAGATAATCGATGAAAGTTTTGAGGTTATCCGGACCTTCCGTCCAGACCATAAAAATATCATCGATATATCTAAGCCAAGAATAGGGAGTGAAAGGGGCTTTGTTCAAAGCATTGGCTTCAAAGTAACCAAGAAAGAGATTAGCGAAGGAAGGTGCCATTTTGGTTCCCATAGCAGTACCATGAATTTGTAGGTAGTTGTTATCATTAAAAGTGAAGTTATTCATGGTAAGAATCATACGGATAAGATCACATAAAGTACTAGTAGGGATAGTTTTATCAGAACGAGTGCTAAGAAAATGATAACATGCATTGATACCGTCATTATGGGGAATGTTGGTATAAAGAGAGGACACATCTAAAGTGACAAGAAGAGCATTGTCCGGAAGGTCACGGAGGAGGGAGAGTTTATGAAGGAAATCATTAGTGTCTTTGACATAAGACGGAAGTTTGCTAACTAGAGGTTGAAGGTAGTAATCAACAAATTCCGAAATACGTTCGGTAGGATGGCTGTTGGAAGAGACAATGGGACGACCAGGATTACCTGGTTTGTGAATCTTAGGCAGAATATAAAAGCGCCCTGGTTTAGTATCGCGTTGAATAAGATATTTACGGGTTTTATCGTCAATGTAATGGCTATGGAACATTCTGTCTATGTATTCGGTTACACGTAGTTGGATATGTGTGGTCTTGTCTTCGTCATGCAGTGGTCGGTAAAATTTGGTATCGTTAAGTTGTCGGTTGCATTCGTCAATGTACCATTGTAAGTTCATGACAACAGTCCCAGAACCTTTGTCGGCAGGTTTGATGACTATGTCAGGTCGTTGTTTCAGTCCTTGTAAAGCTTGTCGTTCAGAATTGAATACTTTTATGACTTTAACAAAGACAAGACTAATGACGATCACCTTCGTTTTCGCAACAAAAGTACCTGGACTCCCCCGACCGACAGAGAACTATCTCTTAACACTTTTCTTGACGCTGTCAAACTTGACATATCTAATATCAAACCTAAACGAACTCTTGATAACCTTTCCAATTCTGAACGACAAGCTTTACAAGGACTGAAACAACGACCTGACATAGTCATCAAACCTGCCGACAAAGGTTCTGGGACTGTTGTCATGAACTTACAATGGTACATTGACGAATGCAACCGACAACTTAACGATACCAAATTTTACCGACCACTGCATGACGAAGACAAGACCACACATATCCAACTACGTGTAACCGAATACATAGACAGAATGTTCCATAGCCATTACATTGACGATAAAACCCGTAAATATCTTATTCAACGCGATACTAAACCAGGGCGCTTTTATATTCTGCCTAAGATTCACAAACCAGGTAATCCTGGTCGTCCCATTGTCTCTTCCAACAGCCATCCTACCGAACGTATTTCGGAATTTGTTGATTACTACCTTCAACCTCTAGTTAGCAAACTTCCGTCTTATGTCAAAGACACTAATGATTTCCTTCATAAACTCTCCCTCCTCCGTGACCTTCCGGACAATGCTCTTCTTGTCACTTTAGATGTGTCCTCTCTTTATACCAACATTCCCCATAATGACGGTATCAATGCATGTTATCATTTTCTTAGCACTCGTTCTGATAAAACTATCCCTACTAGTACTTTATGTGATCTTATCCGTATGATTCTTACCATGAATAACTTCACTTTTAATGATAACAACTACCTACAAATTCATGGTACTGCTATGGGAACCAAAATGGCACCTTCCTTCGCTAATCTCTTTCTTGGTTACTTTGAAGCCAATGCTTTGAACAAAGCCCCTTTCACTCCCTATTCTTGGCTTAGATATATCGATGATATTTTTATGGTCTGGACGGAAGGTCCGGATAACCTCAAAACTTTCATCGATTATCTTAATAATATTCATCCTACTATCAAATTTACCAGTTTTCACTCTTCTAGTAATGTCCCGTTTCTCGATGTCAATGTATCCCTTAATAATGGAGTCATTGAAACTGACCTTTATTGTAAACCCACCGATAAACATCAGCATCTGCTTTTTTCATCTTGTCATCCTAGTCATACTAAAAAAGCCATTCCTTTCAGCTTAGCTCTCCGTCTCAGACGAATTTGTTCCACTAATGAAGCTTTTAAAAACCGTACCTCTGAACTCATCTCCTATCTCCTTAAACGAGGTTACAGCCGTGATTTACTCACTAAACAAACTAAACGCGCTGCCGATATCCCTCGTAATCTTGCTCTACAACCTAAACAGAAATCTAATTCCTCTCACCGTATTCCCTTTATAGTCACCTATAATCCGTCACTTCCATCTATCTTTCCTATCTTTGAGAAACATTTTGATCTTCTACATTCCTCCGTGCGTTGCAAAACTATTTTCCCCCAACGCCCTTTTGTAGCCTTCCGACGTTCGTCCAATCTACGTGATTTGCTAGTCAAATCCAAACTACCTTCAGATAACTCCAACACTGCTTCCAACAACAATCCAGGTTCTTTTCGTTGTGGACAAAACTGTTTAACTTGCCCTTACATTTCTGATAACTGCACCCAATATACTTTTACTTCTACGGGTGAAACCAGAACCATTACCACACACATGGACTGCAACACTAAAAACGTCATCTACATGATTCAATGTACTAAATGTAACAAACAGTACATTGGTGAAACCAAACGTAGACTTAAAGACCGCTTCAACGAACATCGTAGGACAGTTGACAAACCTTCCAGTAAATCCAAACCCACCACTGCATCTGAACATTTTCTATCTAACCCTGACCACTCTGCATCTAATATCCTTTTAATTCCTTTAGAACATATTTTCTCTTCTCGTGATGCTATTCGCAAAGCTAAAGAAGCTTATCTCATAACACGTGCTAACACTCTTGAACCCAATGGCCTTAACAAACGCGACGAGACCTACTAATCAGTCACACCGTTAGTTATCTTTCGTTATCATATTATGTTTTTTACGTCATTTCCGTTTTACCATTATATATTGTCAAGTCACATTGTAAAAGTTCCTTAGCACCTGATGAAGACTAGTATGGCTAGTCGAAATATTGTGCTACATTAAATCCGTATAATTCTACGTCGTATTGGTTATTCTTCATTCTACTTATTTCTTTTATTGTCTCCAATTACATAGTGGTTGAATCCCATAAGGCCACAAAGTAGCTTAGGACATAGTGGTTGAATCCCATAAGACCACAAGGTAGCTTAGGACATAGTGGTTGAATCCCATAAGGCCACAAGGTATAGGGATTGCTTCCGATCACCAGGGTAAAATCCCGGGTATCCGGTTTGTCCCCAAAATCTAGGTCTTCTTGGTTCCGTATGGGTTCGGTACTTGGCTCGGACCAAAATGTCTATAGGGGGTGGGGAGGGTGGGGGACCCTCGGTCATTGATCCAGTAGGGAGTCTGGACTCCACACATTCCCCGCCCGTGGGGACTCCCGGGGGGGGGGGGGGGGGGGACCCCCCTGGGGACCTCCCGCCGACCAATCCCCGGCCTGGGTTGGGTCTCGCCCGACGCCCCGCCGAGCCCCTCCCGAACGCCCGACACGGCCCGCCCACTCCCAGGCCTGGCTTGGGCCGCCAAACACCTCTTTACCCCTGGCGGCGGCTCCACTTCCGGTCCAGCCTCGCTTGGGGGACAGGGTTTGGCGGCACCTGTGACGTCATTCTAAGCCTACACGGACGACCAATCCCAAGCCTGGCTTTGGCCGCCAAACAGACGGCGCCACGTGCTGTGACGTCATTTTGGGACGCCACGTGCGTAATGGCGTCGTTTTAGGCCACGCCCCCCGTCTAGGCCAATCAGGAGCCAGGGATTGGACCTAAGGTGACTACTTTAACTACTAATCTGGCTCCGGACGTTTTTGGTATCTGCTCCTATTTTATGGAACTCGTTACTACTGGAAATGAGGTCTATTGATTCTCTTAGTTCTTTTAATTCTAGTGTTAAACTCGAATATCCAGAACGGTATTTTAGAAAGTCATTTCAGGCTTTGTAAATGTTCCAGACAAGATATATATTCTTGTGGGCCTTCCTGACACGTATTTCCCCACTGTGCTTTCGAATTAATAGTTTTGCTGTTTTCAGAACCTCGATATCGTCCTACATGTAAATTATCCGATCGCACCTATAATTTGGCAATCCCTTTATGTAGGACGACACGAATTTTTACCAAAAATACAATAGAATACAACACAATACAATTCAACACAACAATAGAACGCAACACAATACAATACAATACAATACAATACAATAGAATACAATTTGGTAGCAATTCGTGTCGTCCTACATGAAGGGATGGCATATAATTTGATTCATGGGCTCGGGTAATCTGCTAGAAATTACGTCTCTCGATATATATATACTTCTTTCAGGAAACTAATAACCAATCAAGAGCATTAGTATAAAGTTGGAGTAAAAGCTAGCTTTGTTCGACGCCTTTTAGTACGGTTAGTAACACCGCCATAGACTGGAACGAGACTGGTCATCCGCTCTCATAGTGAAAGCCTAATAGAAAACTTATTAATTTGCCAGATCACGCAAGTAACTGGAAGTCAAGTCAGTCTCGCCTTGCATTCACACATTTTGTCGTTAGTTCACGTTCGTCGGTACAAATAGATAAAAAAAACAATGATTCAGCTTTCGAACAATGTCAACGTCTATTCAAAGATGTATTCAAAAGACATCATTATGTACTGCTATTTTATTTTTCTGTGTTGCGCGTCTTTGAAGAGAAAATTAGTTTTCATGTTCGAATGTCCACTGATAAATCTAGATTGTAGTTAGCCCGGAAATACATAGGGTATAGTACCGTACCGGTCACCGTTCTGCAATGATAACAATAGGACAACACAGGTAACCCGAAAATACAAAGACGGCACGCACTAATACCACAGGTAACCCGGAACAACTAAGGCGATAACACAATGTTATTATCCTAATAATTGCGTTCCCCTGGGATAACACAGATAGCCCGACAATACATAGAGTATAGTAATGTACCGCATTGATAACAATAGAACACAGGTACCACGGCACACACTGATACCACAGATATCCCGAAACAACTAAGCCGATACCACCATTTTTATTATTTTATTCTGATTCTGATTTTGTGTTAATTAAATCATGAAGCGCTAGTGCACTCATCTTCACTCGTGTTCTGAATCGTGGAGTTATATTTCAGATCCTACTAGTATTTGGATCCTAGTATTTTTGGGCTACCTGTGTAATCCTAGGTACCCTGGCTTACGTGAAGTTGCTCGTGTTGATTCGTGTTTTACTTGCGTGCACTCGTATTCACTTGTGTTCTACTTGTGTTCACAACATCTAAAGAAACATGTATTCTAAATATATAAGTTCTGCTATTATATGTGTCTGTGTTGCGCGTCTCTGAAGAGAAAATTAGTTTTCAAGTTAGTTTTCAAGTTCGATTCTCCGCTGATCAATTTAGATTGTGTGGTGGCTCAATTCAAAGCAAATTTCCCCATATTGAAGAAAACACAGTGGTTGGTAATTAGGAGCCGTTAGTTCAGCAAAAAAAACAGACTTGAACCGTCTGAGCGGAGGCTGCGAGGAAGGTTTCAGCTTTTCTCTTCATAGACGGATAACGT
This sequence comes from Actinernus sp. WN-2022, assembly GCA_030867875.1. Lineage (NCBI taxonomy): Eukaryota > Metazoa > Cnidaria > Anthozoa > Actiniaria > Actinernidae > Actinernus > Actinernus sp. WN-2022. The sequence continues at coordinate 826,438 of JAOWCC010001148.1, read as the reverse complement.
AGAAAAATTAAATAGCACAATTTATTTATTTCGAATATATATTAAATTGATTTTAGGCTTTAGTTCCTATTTAAAGGTGCGTGCAGCTTCTTGTTACTCTGGCGCTGCTACGTGATGCGACTGTGCGTGGATACTTTCGCATCTGATTGTCCAATCCAATTTGACTGATTGTGCGTGTGTACTAATAGTGATCTGGCTGTGTGCATTCTAATAACGATGTGAACACAAGTACCCGAAAATACAAAGAGAGGGTACCTTACTTAAAACACAAGTAACCCGACACAACTAAGTCAAGCTAGAATAACACAGGTAGCCCGGAAATACAAAAATAGGGTACCGCACTGATAACACAGGTAACCCGAGACAACTAAGACGATAAAACAATTATAATTATATTTGTTTATTACAATTTTTTGTTAATTACATTATGAACTGCTGTGCACTCGTGTTCACTCATGTCCTGACTCATATGGAGTTTTAGAACAGATCATCTAGTATTTTCGGGCTACCTGTGTTATCCTAGGGTACACTGGCTTAGTCGCCGGTGTTCTGACTCGTGGAGTTTTAGATGAGATCAACTGTGTGTGCGTACTTTCGCATCTGATTGTGCGTTGTAATTGGCAAATACGCAGGTATCTGAGATCGTCCGCGTTACAAAAGATACGCCGGAGTTCAAGCTGCGTGCAGCTTCTTGTTATTTTTAATGTTCAGTCCAGTAAAATTTTTGATCAGTTCTGACCTCTGCCGCTAACAATGTGGGTCGGAGACGCTGTGATCGAGCGATAAAGAGGAGGCATGCGCATTAGTTGAAAGATAAATGTTCGCTAGAGAGCTTTAGAGGGTTTAAGGCAACCGTCACGTCATGAAGTACTTAATTTGCTGCAATCGTCTCTCTAACCCAGTTATTAATATGGATGAAGTATTGTTGACTCAGGCGAAACTACGGCGCCTTCTAGTCAAGGACCGTATGAGTCATTGATAAAGGCAACAACGAACTCAAAACATAGCTATCAAAATACGATCCGGGATCAGATCTTATAGGCAGACGCCAGATAAGAGGTCAAGCAATTAGACAAAACCAATTACAGTAAATGACAAGAGATCAATTTCGTCTGATATGACCAAGCTTTAATCTCATACAATCGTTCAACGAAGTCACTGGGTCACGAAAAATCTATTCGGGCTTTCGTCTATGCAAACGGTTACCGTTAAATTGTACTACACAACGCTCTCGCTCTAAGGCATTCCATTAGAAAAGCATCTATATTTGTTGTCACATCACTGTTGCAATGAAGATTCAGGTTGTTCAAAGCGGGACAAATTCTGGCGAGTTTCACGTAAACATCCTGAAGAACTGAACTGGAGTCCGTTTTAGGAAATCTAAGAAGGTCAGTTGACTCGATCTAAAAGCCGTAATTATTGTACTGGATTTGATTTGATACTTAAGAAACCGTAATGACCGTAAAGAAACGCTGGAATGATTTGAATGGCTGTTAAGAGTAAATAGAAGTTGGATTTGTCATTGGAAACCGTATAAACTGAACAGGATAAAACTTTGGAAATCGAAACATAGCCTGGTACGTCGTACAGACACATTTTTTCACTCATAAATTCGAACTGCATTCATGAGTACAAAAAAAACCTCTCAGTTTGTCTGTTAATTGCTTTTTGTTCTAATTATCGCTGTATTTAATATGTGGCTGTGATGCCTGGTACATTTCAAGCTACCAAGAGTATTTGTTTGCTTGTGCTTTCGTAAATCCAATTTGAATCTAAAGTCCTAACGAATATTACTGGCTTCCTGCCGAGGTCAAATCATATTCGAAGCACCGGGGGAAATTCATGGGTTCGATTGTGTTTTGAATCCGGTAGAAATTATGAAATTATGAAACAAATAAACAATCAAGAGCATTTAATTTCTTCAACAAGCTACTAGTTCGACAAGTCCCGAAGCTACGCTCGGCAAGTCAACATTTATTCAAGATCGTGAAGTATAATTTGAAATCATGTGGACTTCGGATGTTTTGGTATCTGCTCTTATTTTATGGAACTCGTTACCACTGGAAATGAGGTCTATTGATTCCTCGGGTTGTTTCTCTTAGTTCTTTTAATTATAGTGTTAAAACAAGTATTTTTAATTCAAAGCTTTTGGTATATTATATCTTGTCAAGTATTTATGCCATTATTATTATTATTATTCAATTTTCTTTTTGGTATAAAATAGGGAATTATTTGTAAAACGAGACGTTACAGTATCTGTATTATTGCGTAATATTTTTCGTAAGTTAGTTTGTAATACTTGTTGTATTGTAAAGCGCCATGGGACTTTAGCGCTACATAAATCGATTATTATTATTATATATTAGCTTTCATTTATGCGGCCGTTGGTAAACAAACTCATTTAAGCAAGCTCGTAAGGTTTCCTCAACTGGCAATTTGCTGTTTTTCATTGCCATGTAATGGCACTCGATCTCTTCAGCGATTAACAGTTTCATAGTTGTTTTGTTTGCACAAGCATAACACAGGTAGCCCGAAAAAAAAGAGGGCATATATTTTGCACTTATGGTTACTTAAGCCTTAACTTAACTTTAAGCCTTCATCATTTATCTATTTAATATTTTTATATGACTTGTATATTCACTGTATGTGTACTATGTGTTAATATATCTATATGCATATATTTAAAGAAAAAGACTTAGGGAAGAGGTCAAAACAATGGATTTCGAATGGGACACAAATTTTGTCAGGAGAGGTGGTGGGTGGCGGTAATGCCCCTACCCCTTTTTTCGAGGGTGATTTTCTCGCGTTGTAAAATAGGATACCTGATTTTAATGTAGACACGTTCTTCTGTTCCTATAGAAACTAGAAATATGGTTACTTCTTCAATCAGTATTTTATTTAAGAAGATATTTGTGATCAAAAATCTAGATTTTGCCAAAATAGGTGGTGGGTTCCGGGTACAACCCCCCTTCCATCAAAATTGGGTCCCGCCAGAGTACCATTGTTTTGACCTCTTCCCTTAATTAAAATTATTGGAATAAAATATAATAAGTAATTCTTTCTTTTCTTGTATATTCACTTTGTAACTCTGTAATCATAAGTCTACATACTGTTTTTGTTCTGTTAGATTTCGTAGAAATCAGGCTCTATTGTTCGTAAGTTATCCAACCATTTACGGCAGTCAACTCGAAACTTGAAACTGCGTACTTCTGCAAACAAATATTTTTAATGACCACAATATCAGACTAATCAAAACATTGCTCACCTGCAACGATTCATGGGCGCACACGGGGTCACAGATAGTAACGCAATGGGCTGCTTTTGCAGCTTCACGCGGCATTTACACAGGTAACCCGAAACAACTAAGAAGATAACAGAATTTGTTTTTAATTGTAAATGTTGGTTAATTAAATGATGAAACGCTAACTAGTGTACTCGTGTTCACTCGTGTGGTGTTCTAGAACAGATACTCATAGTATTTGGATGCAATTTGTTTTGGGCTGGTATCGCACTGATACACAGGTAACCCGAAACAACTAAGACGATAAAACAATTATTATTTTTTATTATAATATTTTTTGTTAATTAAATTAATTGATCGACTGTTAAAGCAGAAGGCATGCATATGCGTAACACAACGATACGCACAACGTTTAGCGTTTAAAGGCACAACATTCGAACAGTGACGACATACGAAATCGTAAGTAAACTCTTTTTGATTTCAATTCCTCTCAATTTGTCTGTTAATGTACTTTTTTGTTCTAATTATCGCTATATTTAATTTTAAGATCCCTGTGATATAGAGAACCTGGAAAATTTATTTTAAAGGTCAATTAACTAACTGACATTGAATTCCAAACCGTTTGTGTTGATAAGCTAAAGTGGTTTCGTCTACCAGTCTGAGATTGAGAAGCCGGCTTAAAAGGGATTTATGCCTAAGAAATTGATGTTTTTCATTCACACTCGTCATTTATTGACATAGTTTTTGCTGGACATTTTCCAAAGATCAATAGAATTCAGACTCTGAATAAGTCCTTGGATTGAATTTATTGCAGTGCATTACAGTTGAATTGCCAATATTCTGTTGTTCAAATCCACTGATTGTGCGTGTGTACTAACAGTGAGTTGACTGTGTGCATACTAATAGCGATGTGAACACAGGTAGCCCGAAAATACAAACAAAGGGTACCTTACTCAAAACACAGGTAACCCGATACAGCTGGGCACACATCGGGAAGAATGGCGCGACACATCCAGGTCTTAAAAATTACAGTACGTCGCCAAATTCGAAAATTAATTTGAACAGGACGGCCAATTTACAAAGGAAACAGTACAAAATGGCGATAGTGGCATTGCATTGATAACAATAGGACAACACAGGTAACCCGAAAATACAAAGACGGCACGCACTGATACCACAGGTAACCCTGAACAACTAAGGCGATAACGCAATTTTATTATCATAATTGCGTTCCCCTGGGATAACACAGATAGCCCGACAATACATAGAGTATAGTAATGTACCGCATTGATAACAATAGGACAACACAGGTACCACGGCACACACTGATACCACAGATATCCCGAAACAACTAAGCCGATACCACCATTTTTATTATTTTATTCTGATTCTGATTTTGTGTTAATTAAATCATGAAGCGCTAGTGCACTCATGTTCACTCGTGTTCTGAATCGTGGAGTTATATTTCAGATCCTACTAGTATTTGGATCCTAGTATTTTTGTAATCCTAGGTACCCTGGCTTACGTGGTGTTGCTCGTGTTGATTCGCGTTTTACTTGGGTGCACTCGTATTCACTCGTGTTCTACTTGTGTTCACACATCTAAACAAATATGTATTCTAAATATATAAGTTCTGCTATTATATTTGTCTGTGTTGCGCGTCTTTGAAGAGAAAATTAGTTTTCAAGTTAGTTTTCAAGTTCGATTCTCCGCTGATAAATTTAGGTCGGTGTGGTGGCTCAATTCAAAGCAAATTTCCCCATATTCAAGAAAACACAGTGGTTCGCAATTAGGAGCCGTTAGTCCAGCAAAAAAAACAGACTTGAGCCGTCTGAGCGGAGGATGCGAGGAAGGTTTCAGCTTTTCTCTTCATAGACACGTAACATAGAAAAATTAAATAGCACAATTTATTTATTTGGAATACATCTTTGCATAGATATTGAATTGATTTAGGCTTTAGTTCCTCTTTAAAGGTGCGTGCAGCTTCTTGTTACTCTGGCGCTGCTATGTGATGCAACTGTGCGTGTATACTTTCGCATCTGATTGTGCAATCCAATATGACTGATTGTGCGTGTGTACTAACAGTGATATGGCTGTGTGCATGCTAATAACGATGTGAACAAAAGAAGCCTGAAAATACAAAGAGAGGGTACCTTACTTAAAACACAAGTAACCCGACACAACTAAGCCAAGCTAAAATAACACACGTAGCCCGGAAATACAAAACAGGTAACCCGATAAAACAAACCGCTGTGCACTCGTGTTCACTCATGTCCTGACTCATGTGGAGTTTTAGAACAGATCATCTTAGTATTTGGATCCTAGTATTTTTGGGCTACCTGTGTTACCCTAGGGTACCCTGGCTTACTTTAAGTCGCTCGTGTTCTCCTTTTGTTCACTCGTGTTCTGATTCGTTTTAGATGAGATCAACTGTGTGTGCGTACTTTTGCATCTGATTGTGCGTTGTAATTGGCAAACACGCAGTATCTGAGATAGTTCGCATTACACAAAATACGCCGGAGTTCAAGCTGCGTGCAGCTTCTTGTCATTTTTAATGTTCAGTCCAGTAAAATTTTTGATCAGTTCTGACCTCTGCCGCTAACAATGTGGGTCGCAGACGCTGTGATCGAGCGATAAAGAGGAGGCATGCGCATTAGTTGAAAGATAAATGATAAATGTTCGCTTGAGAGTTTTAGAGGGTTTAAGGCTACCGTCACGACGTCATGAAGTACTTAATTTGCCTCAATCGTCTCTCTAACCGAATTATTAAACTGGAGGAAGTATTGTTGACTCAGGCGAAACTACGGCGCCTTCTAGTCTAGGACCGCATAAGTAATTGATAAAAAACTGAAAACATAGCTATCAAAATACAATCCGGGATCAGATCTTTTAGTCAGACGGCAGATAAGAGGTCAAGCAATTAGACTAAACCAATTAACGTAAATGACAAGAGATCAATTTCGTCTGATATGACCAAGCTTTAATCTCATACAAGCGTTCAACGAAGACACTGGGTTTATAGGGCTCATGCTTCACGAAAAACCTATTTTGCTTTCGTCTGTGCAAACGGTTACCGTTAAATTGTACTACACAACGCTCTCGCTCTAAGGCATTCAATTAGAAAAGCATCTATATTTGTTCACATGACTGTTGCAATGGAGATTCAGGTTGTTCAAAGCGGGACAAATTCTGGCGAGTTTCACGTAAATATCCTGAAGAACTGAACCGGAGACCGTTTTAGGAAATCGAAGAAGGTCAGTTGACTCGATCTTGAAAAATCCATTTTGCATTCGTCTGTGCAAATGGTTACTCGAGAAGAGACGGGAACTGCTTGATAATCAGAGCTCACAAAGAGAGAGCACTACCTGGCCGCCATTTGGAAGATAAATTATGGATTTGACCGGGGGATTTGATCTTGTCGATGCTAGACTTTTAAATACCCCATTCCACCGGAGAAAAATACGAAACGGGAAGCTAGTGATTCTACTGAATAGACGACGTTTACACTGGGGGCAAAGCGAATCAGTTGACACACTGACTGAAAATTTCCGAAGAAAGTTCCGTCGCAATCCACTACGGTTTGTTTGTTGTGAGATTTTCGAGATTTGTTTGAGAATTTTGGCTATTTAATGATTTGAATAACTCATGAGCTTCGATTCGTTCAACGATCGTTAAAAATACTACACAACGCTCTCGCTCGAAGGTATTCCGATTATAATTAAATCGTTTGTCAATGTTGTAATGGATTATTTTTGGCGAGTTTCAATTCAGTATTGAACCGGATATCAAATTTATGGTGTTGTGCCGTAAACTAACCAAATTTCCTCATCTGTTCTCCTTCTAGGGACACAAAAATATTTGAAAATACAAGAGTGCTTGTAGTCAGAGCGTATTAAAGGAGTGAATGTAAGCGGGAACGAACAACCGAAGCAAACACTCGCTCGATTGAAAGTCGTTTCAGAGATTTCGTAAATTATGTTCCAGACAAGATATTTACTCTTGTGGGCCTCTCAACACTTTCTCCACTGTGCTTTCCTTTTCTGTAAAACCTTTCTGCGGCGACATTTCATTGTTCCTTATTAAACAGCCCTCGTTTACAACGATCATTTATTATAGTGAAAGCAATTTTAAAAGTTTGGTTGGTTGTTTCGCGCGGTCGTAGATTGGAACGAGACATATCCAAAAGGTCAAGACATGCGGACGGCCGGAAATGAGCTATGTTACAACACTCTTTGGCTGAAGCTGAAAATCGAGTCTGTGATCAAGTTTCTGGCTCACCTCGTTATGCAAGCTTTCCCGCCAACTCAAAAATTACCTATTCAAAACAACAACTGCTAAACGTCAGGTCATCCAAGTTTACTGTGCCGCGGGACCTCTTCTTTCTGCTTAAAGACAACCAAATACTCAAGACTCGTCGTATGCGTGCTGGTAAATCGCTGAGAGACAAATCTGGAATTATACCTTCCCTAAATAGATCGCGAAGAGCTGATGAATTGACAAGGAACTCATTTGCTTCTAGAAAGCGCTGCATTGATTTTGGCAATCTCATTAACATAAGCTGTCAATCCGTACTGTCCAACGACTCATCTAAACCATCTACCGTGCATCAAAGAAAACCCTTACGGTTATGCTTACTTAATTCACGCTCTCTCAAGAATAAATCTGCTGAACTGTTAGACTATATCTGTGACCGCAAACCGGATATTACTGCTATAACCGAGACCTGGTTCTCTGAAGACGATTCCGCCGCTCGGATTGACTGCACTCCACAAGGCTACTGTTTACTCGACCACCCAAGATCTGATCGTAAAGGAGGTGGAACTGCTATTCTTTACAGGGATAGTATTTTGGTGAAAAAAGTCAGTGCTGCCGTACTGCGCTCTTTTGAATACTCAGAATGGGATGTTATTAACAAGTCATTTCACTCTAAATTAAGCATAATCTATAGACCACCTTACTCAAGCACCCATCCAACTGGATTTGGTTCGTTTATCGATGAGTTTACGGAATATCTTGAATCGATAATTTTCTGCCAGGAACCTATCATTATTGCTGGTGATTTTAATATTCATATGGATATCGCCGCTAATAATGATGCCTTGAAATTTACTGATCTTCTCGAATCGTTTGGGCTTGAACAACACGTAAAAGGAGCTACACACATCCATGGCCACATACTTGACTTAATTATAACCCGCTGCAGTGACTCTATCATCTGTGATCCTCCATATGCTGATCAGCTGTTTTCTGATCATTTCTCTATGATTTGTCACATTAAGGCGCCCAGACCCTCGAACTCGTTACAATCTATTACATTTAGAAAGCTGAAGTCTGTTGACATTGAAGCCCTCTCTTCAGACCTGGCCTCATCTGACTTGTGCACTCCAACCGATGATCTAGATAAGCTTGCTGAATGCTACAATTCTACCCTCTCTGCTCTGCTGGACTTCCATGCACCGATCATAAAGAAGACGCTTGTTGTCCGCCCACGGGTCCCCTGGTACTCCGATGAGATCAAGTCATCAAATAGACTTAGACGCAAAGCAGAGAAGAGATGGAGAAAAACTAATTTGTCAACTGACCTTAACTTGCTGAAGTCTGCTAAAAACCACACCAACTTTCTTATGATTGAAGCTAAACGTAAGTTCTACACTGACTTTGTTAACGAAAATTCTTCTGATGTCGGTAGAATGTTCCGTGCTACTAAGCGGCTCCTGTTTGCTGAGAAGAAACTATCATTTCCTGACTATAAGGACAATAATGTGCTTGCTAATGACTTAGGAGACTATTTTGTGCAGAAAATTATCAAAATTCGTAATGAACTGGACTGTTCCGAAAACACTAATACTGCCCAGGCCGCGGTTTGTGTACCTGCCACGTCGGTGGAATTCACGAGGTTCAACACTATTTCTGAGCAAGGAATACTTAATCTTATCACAACAGCAAGTAAGAAGTCATGTACACTTGACCCAATGCCGACCTTACTCTTACTCCAGTGTAAAGATGTCATTTTACCGGTGATTAGCTCCATGATAAATATGTCTCTTGAGTACGGACACTTCCCTGATTTATGGAAAGAAGCACTCGTTTATCCTCACCTGAAGAACACAGACTTAGACACTTGTTTTCCTAATCTGCGACCAGTTAGTAATCTATCATACGTCTCTAAACTCACAGAGAGAGCTGTATTTAATCAACTGCATGAGCACATGTCACAGAATAGCCTGTATCCACCTCTTCAATCAGCCTACCGTAAAAACCATAGTACTGAGACTGCGCTGCTGAAAGTCATGAACGACATTCTATTGAATATGAACAAGCAACACTTAACACTATTAGTTCTCTTAGATTTGAGTGCTGCTTTTGACACGATTGACCACTCCATCTTGCTAAATCGACTTCAACTGAATCTTGGAGTCTCTGGTACTGCTCTCTCCTGGTTTACTGCCTACCTGTCTGGACGATCCCAACGTGTCTCCATTAACAATGCTTCATCTAGGAAATTTGACCTTAACTGTGGCCTCCCTCAAGGTTCCTGTCTTGGCCCTCTGCTCTTTATCATCTATGCGAGTGATTTATTTCGCATAATTGATAAACACTTACCCCACGCTCATGCATATGCAGATGATACACAACTATATCTATCATTTAAACCGAAACCGGATACTAACCAGTACCAGTCAGTGACAGCTATGGAAGAGTGTATCAACGATATCCAGGCTTGGATGCACGAGAACAAGCTCAAATTGAACCATGGAAAAAACTGAGTTCATGATTATTGGCACACGTCAACAGCTTGACAAAAACTCAATTAGTCATCTCTCTGTTGCCAACTCTGTTGTTACACCCACCCTCTCTGTCAAGAATCTTGGAGTCTGGATGGACCCAAGGCTGTCTCTAGAGACATACATTAATAAAACGTGTAAATCATCATTTTATTATTTACATAACATTAGAAAGATTAGAAATTTTTTAACCATTGAGTCTTGCACTATCCTTGTCCATGCATTTATTTCATGTCGCCTTGACTACTGTAACAGTTTATGTTATGGTCTTCCTGCTTACCAAATAGCAAAACTTCAAAGAGTTCAAAATGCTGCCGCTAGAATCATATGTAAGGTTTCCCGTTTTGCACATATTACTCCGGTTCTCATTAGCTTACACTGGCTTCCAGTCAAAACTAGAATAATCTTTAAGATACTTACTATCACTTACAAAGCTATCCATGGTATGTGCCCTTCGTATATTTCTCAATTAATTAAAGTCAGAGGGCGCTCTTTTTATAACACTAGATCTAATAATGAGCTACGGCTGATCGTACCATCCTTTACATCACTGTCTACTATTGGCGATAGGTCATTTACATCAGCCGCACCTTTTCTATGGAATAAATTACCTGCTAGTATTAGGCAAATCAAATCCTATGACTATTTCAAGAAGCAGCTCAAGACTTACTTATTCAGAGAAGTCTTTAGCCTTTAGCTACTATTTACAACTAGTTTTATTATCGCTATTATCGACTAAATTTTATCATTACTCGTAGTAATAGCATTTTATTGGACTGTCATTCTTAATGAATTGGTTAGTTAATTATTAGTTTGTTAGTTTATTTTAAAAGTAAAGACTTTGTAAAAGCGCATCTGAACATTTTCCATATGCTAATTTGCGCTATATAAGTGCATTATTATTATTATTATTGTGCGTGTGCACTAACAGTGAGTTGGCTGTGTGCATACTAATAGCGATGTGAACACAGGTAGCCCGAAAATACAAACAAAGGGTACCTTACTGAAAACACAGGTAACCCGATACAACTGGGCCAAGCTAGGATAACACACATCGGGCAGAATGGCGCGACACATCCGGATCTTAAAAATTACAGTACGCCGCCAAATTCGAAAATTAATTTGAACAGGACGGCCAATTTACAAAGGAAACAGTACAAAATGGCGAGTGGCATTGCATTGATAACAATAGGACAACACAGGTAACCCGAAAATACAAAGACGGCACTCACTGATACCACAGGTAACCCTGAACAACTAAGGCGATAACGCAATTTTATTATCATGATAATTGCGTTCCCCTGGGATAACACAGATAGCCCGACAATACATAGAGTATAGTAATGTACCGCATTGATAACAATAGAACACAGGTACCACGGCACACACTGATACCACAGATATCCCGAAACAACTAAGCCGATACCACCATTTTTATTATTTTATTCTGATTCTGATTTTGTGTTAATTAAATCATGAAGCGCTAGTGCACTCATGTTCACTCGTGTTCTGAATCGTGGAGTTATATTTCAGATCCTACTAGTATTTGGATCCTAGTATTTTTGTAATCCTAGGTACCCTGGCTTACGTGAAGTTGCTCGTGTTGATTCGTGTTTTACTTGCGTGCACTCGTATTCACTCGTGTTCTACTTGTGTTCACAACATCTAAACAAATATGTATTAGAAATATATAAGTTCTGCTATTATATTTGTCTGTGTTGCGCGTCTTTGAAGAGAAATTAGTTTTCAAGTTAGTTTTCAAGTTAGATTCTCCGCTGATATATTTAGATCGGTGTGGTGGCTCAATTCAAAGCAAATTTCCCCATATTCAAGAAAACACAGTGGTTCGCAATTAGGAGCCGTTAGTCCAGCAAAAAAAAAAGACTTGAGCCGTCTGAGCGGAGGATGCGAGGAAGGTTACAGCTTTTCTCTTCATAGACACGTAACATAGAAAAAATAAATAGCACAATTTATTTATTTGGAATACATCTATATGTATACATTTAAAGAAACAGACTTAGGGAAGAGGTCAAAACAATGGATTTCGAATGGGACACAAATTTTGTCAGGAGAGGTGGTGGGTGGCGGTACTGCCCCTACCCCTTTTTTCGAGGGTGATTTTCTCGCGTTGTAAAATAGGGACACCTGATTTTAATGTAGACACGTTCTTCTGTTCCTATAGAAACTAGAAATATGGTTACTTCTTCAATAAGTATTTTATTTAAGATTATATTTGTGATCAAAAATCTAGATTTTGCCAAAATAGGTGGTGGGTTCCGGGTACAACCCCCCTTCCATCAAAATTGGGTCCCGCCAGAGTACCATTGTTTTGACCTCTTCCCTTAATTAAAATTATTGGAATAAAATATAATAAGTAAGTCTTTCTTTTCTTGTATATTCACTTTGTAACTCTGTAATCATAAGTCTACATACTGTTTTTGTTCTATTAGATTTCGTAGGAATCAGGCTCTATTGTTCGTAAGTTCTATACATGTATGTAACCAAATCTACTTGCTATCCAACCATTTACGGCAGTCAACTCGAAACTGTGTACTTCTGCAAACAAATATTTTTAATGACCACAATATCAGACTAATCAAAACATTGCTCACCTACAATGATTCATGGGCGCACACGGGGTCACAGATAGTAACGCAATGGGCTGCTTTTGCAGCTTCACGCGGCATTTACACAGGTAACCCGAAACAACTAAGAAGATAACAGAATTTGTTTTTAATTGTAAATGTTGGTTAATTAAATGATGAAACGCTAACTAGTGTACTCGTGTTCACTCGTGTGGTGTTCTAGATCAGATCCTCATAGTATTTGGATGCAATTTGTTTTGGGCTGGTATCGCACTGATACACAGGTATCCCGAAACAACTAAGACGATAAAACAATTATTATTTTTTATTATAACATTTTTTGTTAATTAAATTATGAACCGCTGTGCACTCGTGTTCACTCGTGTACTGCCTCATGTGGAGTTTTAGATTAGATGATCATAGCATTTGGATCCTAGTATTTTTGGGCTACATGTGTTATCCTAGGGAAGCCTGGCTTACTTGAAGTCGCTCGTTTTCTGACTCGTGGAGTTTTATATGAGATCGACTGTCAGTGCATACTTTCGCATGTAATTGTGCGTTGTAATGTGCCAAACACGCAGGCATATGAGATCATCCGCGTTACAAAAGATACGCCGGACTTCAAGCTGCGTGCAGCTTCTTGTTATTAATGTTCGTCCTGTAACATTTTTGATGGGTTCTGACCTTTGCCGCTAACAATGTGGGTCGCAGACGCTGTGATCGAGCGATAAAGAGGAGGCATGCGCATTAGTTGAAAGATAAATGTTCGCTAGAGAGCTTTAGAGGGTTTAAGGCTACCGTCACGTCATGAAGTACTTAATTTGCCTCTATCTTCTCTCTAACCGAGTTATTAATATGGATGAAGTATTGTTGACTCAGGCGAAACTACGGCGCCTTCTAGTCTAGGACCGCATAAGTAATTGATAAAAAACTGAAAACATAGCTATCAAAATACAATCCGGGATCAGATCTTTTAGTCAGACGGCAGATAAGAGGTCAAGCAATTAGACTAAACCAATTAACGTAAATGACAAGAGATCAATTTCGTCTGATATGACCAAGCTTTAATCTCATACAAGCGTTCAACGAAGACACTGGGTTTATAGGGCTCATGCTTCACGAAAAACCTATTTTGCTTTCGTCTGTGCAAACGGTTACCGTTAAATTGTACTACACAACGCTCTCGCTCTAAGGCATTCAATTAGAAAAGCATCTATATTTGTTCACATGACTGTTGCAATGGAGATTCAGGTTGTTCAAAGCGGGACAAATTCTGGCGAGTTTCACGTAAATATCCTGAAGAACTGAACCGGAGACCGTTTTAGGAAATCGAAGAAGGTCAGTTGACTCGATCTTGAAAAATCCATTTTGCATTCGTCTGTGCAAATGGTTACTCGAGAAGAGACGGGAACTGCTTGATAATCAGAGCTCACAAAGAGAGAGCACTACATAGCCGCCATTTGGATGATAAATTATGGATTTGATCTTGTCGATGCTAGACTTTTAAATACCCCATTCCACCGGAGAAAAATACGAAACGGGAAGCTAGTGATTCTACTGAATAGACGACGTTTACACTGGGGGCAAAGCGAATCAGTTGACACACTGACTGAAAATTTCCGAAGAAAGTTCCGTCGCAATCCACCACGGTTTGTTTGTTGTGAGATTTTCGAGATATGTTTGAGAATTTTGGCTATTTAATGATTTGAATAACTCATGAGCTTCGATTCATTCAACGATCGTTAAAATTACTACACAACGCTCTCGCTCGAAGGTATTCCGATTATAATTCAATTGTTTGTTGTCAATGTTGTAATGGATTATTTTTGGCGAGTTTCAATTCAGTATTAAACCGGATATCAAATTTATGGTGTTGTGCCGTAAACTAACCAAATTTCCTCATCTGTTCTCCTTCCAGGGACACAAAATTATTTGAAAATACAAGAGTGCTTGTAGTCAGAGCGTATTAAAGGAGTGAATGTAAGCGGGAACGAACAACCGAAGCAAACACTCGCTCGATTGAAAGTCGTTTCAGAGATTTCGTAAATTATGTTCCAGACAAGATATTTACTCTTGTGGGCCTCTCAACACTTTCTCCACTGTGCTTTCCTTTTCTGTAAAACCTTTCTGCGGCGACATTTCATTGTTCCTTATTAAACAGCCCTCGTTTACAACGATCATTTATTATAGTGAAAGCAATTTTAAAACTTGTTTGGTTGGTTGTTTCGCGCGGTCGTAGGTTGGAACGAGACATATCCAAAAGGTCAAGACATGCGGACGGACCGGAAATGAGCTATGTTACAACACTCTTTGGCGTTACACTAGAATAACACAGGTAGCCCGAAAATACATAGAGTACAGTACCGCACTGATAACAATAAGACAACACAGGTAGCCCGGGAATACAAAGTCGGAACGCAAACTGATAACACAGGTAACCCGGAGCAACTAAGCCGATAACATATATTTTTATTATTATGATTTTTTGTTCATTAAATCCATTTATCTATTTTATATGTTATATAATTTGTATTTTCACTGTACGTGTACGATGTGTTAATATATTTATATATTAATTATACTTTATTCCAATAATTTTAATTAAGTCTTTCTTTTCTTTTATATTCACTTTGTAACTCTGTAATCATAAGTCTACCTACTGTTTTTGTTCTATTACATTTCGTACAAATCAGGCTTTATTGTTCTTAAGTTCTATACATGAATGTAACCAAATCTATTTGCTATCCAACCATTTACGGCAGTCAGCTCGAAAGCTTGTACTCCTTTGACTGCCGTACACATATTACTTGTTCGACTTTTATTTTTCTTGTAAACTATTCTACTATAACTTGCTTAATTTGTCACTTGTAATTCTTTGTTAAACAGTGTAAAATAAAAACTGAATTGAATTGTAAAACATAAATGGATACTCTCAGAATGTTTTGGTTGTAAAACAAATCCTACCAGCAGACATTAGATGTGTGCGTAAACATCACAAGATCACGTCTGGGATAGGGTATTGATTTTGTGCATCAAGTCTGGGATAGGGTATGGTAAACGGCATTTTTAGGTCTGGAATAGGGTCAGGGTTTTGAGGTCTCCGCGGCACACCCCTACCCAAAACTCTTCTGAGTACCCCCTAGGGTCTTTATTGTAGCTCCCGTAAGCGGACACATCCCATATTCCACAAGTGTCCGCTTACGAGAACTATTCCCGTAAGCCGACAGTTCCAGTTACGGACCCAAGGGTGTCCGCTTTACCAAACATATATGTAATCGGAGAGGCTGCTTTGGGCTTCCTGTGCATAACAATAAATTTAAAATGGTGGACAGAAGAAGATGGGACTGAATCAATTTAACAAAGACAGGACCCGGCTAAATACGAACGTAATTAAAAAGTAAGTAAATAATTCAAAATACCTCGGAATACATAGCTTTTCCTTTCTGTTTGTTAAGGATATATTGTCATGAAAAGCTCGTATTCGGCGTGGCTCGCATACACGGCGTGGCTGGCGCCGGCATGCAGTCAAGACCCCGCATAAGACGTGTGTATAACCCCAAAAAATAAGGATCTATGTCATCTAAAGCCTTGCATAGTCGCCCTGTTACAGACCGATAGATGTTTCTTATTGATTTTGTCTGGTCTGCATTTTTGAGTCTGCATTTTCCGGTCTGCATTTTCCGGTCTGCATTTTCCAGTCTGCATTTCCCAGTCTGCATTTCCCAGTCTGCATTTTTCAGTCTGCATTTTGTACCTGCCGGTGTGGTAACAGGGTTGATATGAAGCGATTTTAGCGAGTTTTCATTTCCTCTGCTCTCCTTCCGAAGAGAGTGAGTTACTTCACACCATGGACTGATATTCTTTCGTGACTTCTCCGAGACCAAGTAACACATATCCAGTTCACAGAAAGAACGCTCTAAACTTCGACCGAAAACCTGAAAACTCCCGCTCGGCAGCCATCTTGATTCGCTCTGAACATGCACTTCGTGGGGACCCTGGTAGTAAATTTTGTTGTTGTCGACAATCGCCGGTCAGGTACCCCGCGGTGCTGAACTTTAGGTCGAAGGCTCGGTTACCCCAGGAGCCTTTCGACGGTTACCCAGCAGCCTTTGACGGCCGGGCAGGTGACCCCAGCTGGTTCAAGGCTCTCTACCAATTTATAAGCGTCACTTTGGAGAAACCAAATGCTTCGTTGTGCTCGTCGCAAGGCTGGAATTGCGTGGCAATCGCATTCAAAAGAAAGAACAACCTTTCCGCTGGGATTCCATGGAGGAATTGTGGCGGCCACAATATTTTGAACTGAAATATTTCGGTTGAAGTGGTGGGCCCTCGCGAAACTAGTGTGCTGCCTTGTCTTTCTCTTAGGAAGGAGAGCAGAGGAAATGAAAACTCGCTAAAATCGCTTCATATCAACCCTGTTACCACACAGACAGCAAGTAATACACTATGGAAGCAAGGTAAGGCATTTTATTCATTAATTCTTTCGTATTTCTAGCTCGTTAAAATTCCCATACAAACGCTGTATTAGCTAGATATTAGAGCTTGGGCTGCCTGTGGGTACGCAAAACCCGACAAGTTCAGACAGAGTGTCGAGTGGTCCACATCTGAACATAAAGAAGAATTGATAGGAACCAGCCGAGAGAAGATTTGTTTCCAAGAAAGCTTAGATGGAAACATATTAAAACTCTGAATCGCTTGAAACCAACACCACGATCTCGCTATTTGCCGTGCTGTTTCAGGACCTTCAGACTCCTGCAAATCGCTGTCACTGGCTTTTAAGGCCTTTGATTTCTGTGCCCTTCCTTTGACATTTATAGGTGTTCGCTTTGGCTTTGTCCCTCAAGGACATTTCGTCTTTTCCATTTCCCAAGTCCTAAGAAAATTAGAACCGACTATAAAAAGCTCTAACTCAAGAAGAATTTATTCGATTTGTCTGAATTTTTTACAAAATGTCAATTGATATCTCTGCTGCAAAAAATTGTTGGGGAATTGGGAAATTCTAAAAACAGCTCTTGACGGTGTTTCCCGCATATCTACTCGGGTTATGTTTTCGCCTTTTCACCAAAAGCATAACTTTTGAACTAAATCGAATTTTGATATTCCCCTACACGTTTTGTAATACGATTCCTCCGAAATGCTAAGAAGCAACCATAAAATATTTTTGGAGTTGGAGCTTCTGAAAGCCATCTTACTAGATCACAGGCCGCCCAAGTTCTGCCGACTGTATAACAAGGTCTGTATGGGAGTTCTTCCGATAACTCAGAATAATAACATAAATTTAGTTACAGATCTTCTGTAATACAAGGTAAATAAAGGAAGAAGACTTACTTGAAGTTGTTTTGTCGTCCTATGTGTGTTTCAGGTCGCTAGAACGGTGTTTTATGGAATTCTTGAGTCATACGCTTCACCCCTCTGGCACAGAAAAATAATCGAGCGAGCCAATAATAACCCAGAAAAAAAATCAAGCAAGGGTGAAACTTTAAAAAAATCGTGCAAGGTTCTGATGCCAGAAAAAATTCTTGCAGCAACTGAGAAGTCGTAAAAAAAATTTTGAACAAAAAATAACGGGCCCCCTCTCCATCAATTTTCAAATGATCCGTCCCTAAATCTAGTTGTTGAGAATAAAGCTTTCAGCGTTAATTTCGTATGTGTGTTGCAAAAACGTTTCTTCAACAAGGGCAATAAAGTGGTTCAATGTTAAATGCGTAACGTTCAAAAGTTAAAATTAAATAACAAAATTGTCAGACAAAGCAGTCTTGCTGAAATATAATACCGTTAAATTAGCGTCGCGCCACAGCTGCAAGAGCTCAAGTGACCCATACAACAGTCCGTTTCATACTGGAACCTGTATTTAGCGGGGCCATTTCGCGTCCGCTTAAAACTAGGAAATTTGAGATGTTCGTATCACTGTATCACCGTATCACTGTATCTTGGTGTATCTTGTCATGACTATTAGTTGTCTGCATTCTTTGTCACGTGACCGCTATGGCGCGAAAATGGAAGGCCGGTCGATTGTTGACTTTTTCGTAAATTTTCTGTGAATATTTTCTGTAAAGAATTCTTATTATTTTTTACCCCTTGCAATTTTTGGTCGTGAATCGTTTTCTAATTTTTTTTTACCTCTTGCAATTTTTGGTCGTTACTCGTTTTCTCGTTACTCCGTTACTCGTTTTCTAATTTTTTACCTCTTGCAATTTTTGGTCGTTACTCGTTTTCTAACTTTTTTTTACCTCTTGCAATTTTTGGTCGTTACTCGTTTTCTCGTTACTCCGTTACTCGTTTTCTATTTTTTTACCTCTTGCAATTTTTGGTCGTTACTCGTTTTCCCGTTACTCCGTTACTCATTATTCGTTACTGCGTTACTCGTTTTAGTAACACCCGTCGCGATGCATGTTGTGTTGATATGTCGCAGTCTAATCTAATTCTCAGTTTGGGCTGAGTCGTCTTGTGTTTAACTGTGAAAGGTGAGAGATTTTTCTGAACGCATAAAACTGTACTCTATAGCTGTTAATTGAAATAACTAGAAAGCTAAATGAATCTTAAGTAGCCTAAAGCCTAGTTTCCATATAATCGCTACGATCGCTGAAAAATTGGCCCAGCGATCGTAGCTATCATATCTCGGCGATCGTAGCGCGCGATCGGGTGGCGATCGAAACGATTATATGGAAACCACTCTCCAGCGATCGTGGAGATCCTAGCGATCCAAACGATCCCATGATAAAGCATTGCTCACCAACAGAAACATCCCATGATGCACCCAGGTTTTCTCGCACTCGGCAAAATGGCGTCTACCAGTGCAGATACTAGCAACAACGCGAGTTTTATGGAAGAAGTCCATGTATACGAATGCCTATACAATAAATTCAGCAAAGATTACAAGGACAAGTTTGCCAAAATCAACTGCTTGGACGATCGTAGCGATCATATGGAAACCGTTCAAAGATTTAGGATCGCTACGATCGCCGCGATCGCTGGGCCAATTTTTCAGCGATCGTAGCGGTCGTAGCGATTATATGGAAACTAGGCTTAAGGGACAGCTCATCTGTGATCAAACGAAATTCAAGTTGAACACAAGCTACAGTCACGGTACTATTTTTACCGACCATTCGCTAGCTCCGTAACACTGGGTGTAATAAATTGAGATAAGTCAGTAAAATATTGTGATAAACATTAATAGCTTTAAAGACCAAAGGTGTTATTAGTTTGTACTATTATCGAAACCCTTCTAGAAGCGAGACACATGTATATTACTAGCGTCGCGTTGCTTGCATAAATTTAAATCTCGTACTGTTCCGGATAAAATTAAGTAGCGTCTCGAATATTCGTCGTATTTAGATAAATTTTACCTAATTTTAAAGCTTATATAATTGACTACAACGATATATCTAAGGTTTGTAATTTTGATAAAAGTGCGATTTTTAAATAAACTTATTTTCCGAACAAGCGAGTTGGTTTCCAAGAGCTCCAACTCCACGGCAATTTAATGAATTTAAGATCTGTTTGCTTTTCTGGACTCTCACAGACCTTGTTTACGAAACTATGTCGGCGATTGTGGAAATTCGAAGCCGTTCTGAAGATATTTTGGTCTTCGTGAAACTGCTAACGCGCAATCCAAGTATAGATGTGGGAATCGCTGTCAGCGCCTCTCTTTAAAACAATTTAAAAATCGCCGACACAGTTTTTTAGCTGATATAATTCCGAGCAATCTGTGATAATTTGAAGTAATTCGCACAAATTCGCATCGAGTTGGAGCTTTTTTCACACTATGTTTAGAACGAAAATAGGAAGTCAAGTCAACGCTCTCAAAAGTTTTAGCCGGCCGGCGAGACTGATTCTGTGGCCCCGCCCCTTTCACAGCTATCAAACACCTTCTATAAAAAGCAGCCAATGATGTTCAACCAGTGACTGAGAAATGTCACATGAAAGCAACACAATCAAAGGTCTTCGCGCTCAGTAATAGGGAGCTTAAGCAGCCAGGACGACGACGGCTGTGACGACGGAACGTAGAAAAGTCTTTTCTCCCGAGATTTGATGCTTACTATTTCCTTTAGTTGCCTTCAAGTGCCTTTTGTAACCATATTTTCGAAAAATGTGATCAGGACAGTTCCGTTCAGGCCGAACGATAAACGGTGCGATTTACTTTCTTAAGTTCGCGTTCTCCTAATTGGGAGTTTTCACGTTGGTTTTTGCAGAGAACGGTCAAAATGTAGGCGACTGCGTGCATTTTCACGTGTATTTATTGTATTTCGTAATTAAGACTATTGTTTTATGCCGTCGTCCTAGGCCGCGTCGTCGTGGTTGCTTAAGGTCCCTAAGTTTCGCGTTTTCAATCACTCTTCATTATGGGCAAAACCAAGAATAAACCGATCAAACGCCAAAATAAGGCAATTGCAACGGCAAAGGATAAACCAGCTAAAGACAAGAAGAAGGCAAAACAAAAGCAGACCAAACGGACGCGGAAGACGAAAGAAAAGCACGAAGACAGATACATTACCCGAATAATCAACCGGTGAATATATGCTCCGGAAAATGTCAGAGATTGGGCATGTTATTGTAGAAATACTAAGAGGAACAAGCGGCCTAATGTACAACAAAATAGTTTAGCCAGTGGCAATAAGAATATATAATTTCGAACATTTCTTTGATTTTTTCCTCTTTCTTGAACTCAAAGGACCAGATACTTGTTTTGAAGAAGACATCAACGGATAATTTTAGCGAATACGCTTCGAATTTACGATGATATTTGAGAAAAGATTCGATAGAAAGCTGACAACAAGCCACAGAGCGAACTCCGAACTGAACGGTAAACAACAACTACGGTTGAATGCTCATGACGATTGATGTGGTGTATGAGCTGTCAATCAAAATATGTAACGCAATCTTCGGTAAAATGTTTCTTTTTGATATCTCTCCGTAGCCTGAATTTCAGCCGTCTCCTCTGGGTTCGTTCCTCCCGAGAGAGACGTCTGAATTCAATAGCCGCTAATGCCGTCCAGTGACGTCAAGGCGGATTAACAATTTAACTTATGCAAATAAAACTGTCACGGCGGTAGTAAAAGTTCGTGAGAAATATTTATTTGAGATTATGCCGACCAAAATAAAAGTCTTACCTATATTATATATCTCCATCCATTTGCTTCTCAAGTGCCTCTTCTGTTGTGAAAGCCTTTCCGAAGCAACAAATCGTTATATTATATTTGGAGGCAAAGTACAGTTGATCTTTGTCTTTCCGTTGATCTTTGTACATGTCTCGCGATCTGCCGTTCGAATCGACACAGCTACGAGATATTACCTATGTAAATGATGCAACAGAAAAGTAGAAAAACATGAAAGGGTAATGGAGAATTTTCGAAGAAATACGAAGACTCATTTACGGGAAAGAACAGTTCCTTGAATAGAGTAGCGACATTCTTTACCACTGCGAGTGTGAACAAATAATCGATTGTCAACAACCCCGAGGACGCGACGCGATAAAATGTACATGTTTACAGTTAGTCGGCCGGTTATTGTGCAGGACACTTTCAATCCATTTCCAGATGTTTTCCTTACTAATTCAAGGTCTTTGCCAAAGACAATCACTCCACTGAAACTCAACGATCAACAATCGCGAGTCCAAAGTGAATCCTGCCGTCTCCTCGGCTGATAATTATGATAATTATGCGAAATTATAGAATATGAACCAATCAAAAATCACTACCAGGTTTTCTGGTAGTGACGTCACTGGACGGCATTAGCGGCTATTGAATTCAGACGTCTCTCTCGGGAGGAACGAACCCAGAGGAGACGGCTGAAATTCAGGCTAATCTCTCCGTCTAGATAGAAGAAAATTCAACCATTTTTTTTTCTGTTGGATACTTAACACTCTAAACTAATTTTTGAAAAATTCTGCTCTGAAGCTATACGATAACCTTAATTTAAATCGGCCGTTGCTAGGGAAAGTTTGCAGCCTCGTAAAACACGGAAAATTAAAGAGTGGGCAATCAAGTTCAAGTTCAATTTATTCACACTTGTTTATATGTTACAATTATTGGTTGAATATAACAAGCCATAAGAAAGAGAAAAATAAATAGGAGATAATAATTACAATCTTTAGATGATAGTGTGTAGTGGTCAAAGGAGCGAAAGCTTTCGAGTTAACCACTACCATGTTGAAAGTTAATGAGGGGAGGAATAAATAAACGAATAGGCTTGATTGTATCTTTACAGGGTTTTAAAAAGTATGACTGTTGGTTATAATGAGAGAAGAGGAAGAAAATAAAATAAAGGCTGCAACCCTGCTAGCAGAGGTTCTTTTCTCTTACCCTCTCTCCAGCTCCAAATTACCGAGGGAAAATCCTCTGGAAATAATTAGTTAGCATGGAAAATCCTCTGGAAATAATTATAATTTCTGGAACCACGCAATATTATATAGTTTCATTTAACATGTATAGTTTACAGCATTTGCATGAGTGTTGTTATCGTTCTATACAATCTCTCACCTCCGGCTCGAGCAATTTCTCACCTCGAGATCACATAGGCCGATAAAACGCTCCAATTCGTATTGTAAACACTACAGTTGTTTACCATTTACACGAAAATTTTGGACATTTCGGTTGGAATATAAATCGTAAACATTTTTTCGGTTTGTACCGTGGAAAATTTCCAAAATTAATGGAACATGTAAATAATTAGTCCAAAATTCCCAACCGGAATTTCAAATCTGGAAATCGGATACCATTATTTTACAATTCCCAGTCAGTCGTACCAGTTCCAGGCCTTATGCTTAGTTTTTTCATCTGATGTTCTGATAATATTCTCTCGATATACATCCACTTCAGCTTCTAAACTCCAATATTCCGGACGCACATAGCAATATTTTCCCCTTTCATGGATATTCTCGAGGCAAAACTCAGACAAAATTTCCCTTGTTCTGATTGGCTGAAAAAGTCCCGTGACGCGTGATCACCCTCCTCTGACCCTAACCTAACCCACACCGCGGCAAAACGTCACGCGCTTGCGTATTTGCTATTTCTTGTCCGCGCGCGGCCGCCCCCAGTTTCCCGCGAAAACAAATGAAACAACAGGCACATGCCGTGATTTTAACGTTTCTGCTTAAAAGCATTCATTTGTGAACTGTTTTGGCAAAAACTAAGAAAACTACTTAAAAGCTAAGCCTAAGACTTTAACAGGTTGAAGTTTTCTTAATTTGTAATTCATTGTGAGTTTACTAAGTTATAAAATTATTTAGTAAAAAAGTTGAAACCCTCGGTAATTTGAGAGCAGAGCCTTCGTTCTTTTGGCCAGCGGAGCATACCGTTTTGCCGCGGTGCAACCTAACCCTAACCTAAACCCTAAACCCTAACCCTAGGGTAGTCTATATCATCGTCTTTAAAAGAACGAAGTATCATAAATGAATATTCAATGACCCTGGAGTGTATATTTTTGGTGGCTCGGTGGCTCGGTGGCTCGGCAGTCGTGATTCAATGACCCTGGAGACTACCGAGCCAGTGGCTCTGGGGTAGACCTTGGTAAGTGGCCCTGTATTCTGTAGTTTAACCTCTGTTTCTTAACATCTCGCATCGTAGTTAATACTGTATCGTATTGGTTTGATATAAATTTTTGTGACTTGTCGATTTCATCGACCTTGTTCAAACCAGTGATGTTCACTTTGAGTGAATCGAGCTCGTTGCGGATTTCACGCCGGATATTTGGCAGAAATTCTTTAGACCAGATTTCTTTTAAGCTCTCGACTGTTAAAGTCATGTTAGGAACTAGAAAAGGTACTAGATTGTTTGGGTTTCAGCCAGGATTTCAGTAAAAAATCATAAATCCCTCAGAGCAAAGTTTAGCGTGACCGCTCAGCCTCGCTTTAAAGTCTCAATGATTATTGTCAAGGTGACTCCTAGGGCACACCGCGGCAAAACGGTATGCTCCGCTGGCCAAAAGAACGAAGGCTCTGCTATCAAATACAAATTACCGAGGGTTTCAACTTTTTTAGTAAATAATTTTATAACTTTAATAGTAAACTCACAGTGAATTACAAATTAAGAAAATTCCAACCTGTTAAAGTCTTAGGCTTAGCTTTTAAGTAGTTTTCTTATTTTTTGACAAAACAGTTCACAAATGGATACTTTTAAGCAGAAATTTTAAAATCACGGGTATGTGCCTGTTGTTTCATTTCAGTTTTCGCGGGAAAATGGGGGCGGCCGCGCGCCGACAAGAAATAGCAAATACGCATGCGCGTAACGTTCTGCCGCGGTGTGCTCCTAGGATAAAGTCTTGTAGTCTGGTGACGTCATCGAGTAACGGCAAAACAAAAGAAGCTAACGAGGAATCTATTGTTTAAGGGCACCAACATGGCGGCAACCTCTTTTCGCGGGAATTTCGAATCTAAAAATAGCTTTTTTCACACTATGTTTAGAACGAAAATAGGAAGTCAAGTCAACGCTCTCAAAAGTTTTAGCCGGCCGGCGAGACTGATTCTGTGGCCCCGCCCCTTTCACAGCTATCAAACACCTTCTATAAAAAGCAGCCAATGATGTTCAACCAGTGACTGAGAAATGTCACATGAAAGCAACACAATCAAAGGTCTTCGCGCTCAGTAATAGGGAGCTTAAGCAGCCAGGACGACGACGGCTGTGACGACGGAACGTAGAAAAGTCTTTTCTCCCGAGATTTGATGCTTACTATTTCCTTTAGTTGCCTTCAAGTGCCTTTTGTAACCATATTTTCGAAAAATGTGATCAGGACAGTTCCGTTCAGGCCGAACGATAAACGGTGCGATTTACTTTCTTAAGTTCGCGTTCTCCTAATTGGGAGTTTTCACGTTGGTTTTTGCAGAGAACGGTCAAAATGTAGGCGACTGCGTGCATTTTCACGTGTATTTATTGTATTTCGTAATTAAGACTATTGTTTTATGCCGTCGTCCTAGGCCGCGTCGTCGTGGTTGCTTAAGGTCCCTAAGTTTCGCGTTTTCAATCACTCTAGATCTTCATTATGGGCAAAACCAAGAATAAACCGATCAAACGCCAAAATAAGGCAATTGCAACGGCAAAGGATAAACCAGCTAAAGACAAGAAGAAGGCAAAACCAAAGCAGACCAAACGGACGCGGAAGACGAAAGAAAAGCACGAAGACAGATACATTACCCGAATAATCAACCGGTGAATATATGCTCCGGAAAATGTCAGAGATTGGGCATGTTATTGTAGAAATACTAAGAGGAACAAGCGGCCTAATGTACAACAAAATAGTTTAGCCAGTGGCAATAAGAATATATAATTTCGAACATTTCTTTGATTTTTTCCTCTTTCTTGAACTCAAAGGACCAGATACTTGTTTTGAAGAAGACATCAACGGATAATTTTAGCGAATACGCTTCGAATTTACGATGATATTTGAGAAAAGATTCGATAGAAAGCTGACAACAAGCCACAGAGCGAACTCCGAACTGAACGGTAAACAACAACTACGGTTGAATGCTCATGACGATTGATGTGGTGTATGAGCTGTCAATCAAAATATGTAACGCAATCTTCGGTAAAATGTTTCTTTTTGATATCTCTCCGTCTAGATAGAAGAAAATTCAACCATTTTTTTTTCTGTTGGATACTTAACACTCTAAACTAATTTTTGAAAAATTCTGCTCTGAAGCTATACGATAACCTTAATTTAAATCGGCCGTTGCTAGGGAAAGTTTGCAGCCTCGTAAAACACGGAAAATTAAAGAGTGGGCAATCAAGTTCAAGTTCAATTTATTCACACTTGTTTATATGTTACAATTATTGGTTGAATATAACAAGCCATAAGAAAGAGAAAAATAAATAGGAGATAATAATTACAATCTTTAGATGATAGTGTGTAGTGGTCAAAGGAGCGAAAGCTTTCGAGTTAACCACTACCATGTTGAAAGTTAATGAGGGGAGGAATAAATAAACGAATAGGCTTGATTGTATCTTTACAGGGTTTTAAAAAGTATGACTGTTGGTTATAATGAGAGAAGAGGAAGAAAATAAAATAAAGGCTGCAACCCTGCTAGCAGAGGTTCTTTTCTCTTACCCTCTCTCCAGCTCCAAATTACCGAGGGAAAATCCTCTGGAAATAATTAGTTAGCATGGAAAATCCTCTGGAAATAATTATAATTTCTGGAACCACGCAATATTATATAGTTTCATTTAACATGTATAGTTTACAGCATTTGCATGAGTGTTGTTATCGTTCTATACAATCTCTCACCTCCGGCTCGAGCAATTTCTCACCTCGAGATCACATAGGCCGATAAAACGCTCCAATTCGTATTGTAAACACTACAGTTGTTTACCATTTACACGAAAATTTTGGACATTTCGGTTGGAATATAAATCGTAAACATTTTTTCGGTTTGTACCGTGGAAAATTTCCAAAATTAATGGAACATGTAAAAAATTAGTCCAAAATTCCCAACCGGAATTTCAAATCTGGAAATCGGATACCATTATTTTACAATTCCCAGTCAGTCGTACCAGTTCCAGGCCTTATACTCTTATCACCCTGAAACGAGCATAAAACATTTAATAGCTAAACTGCATTAAACACAAACAACAGATCAGGGATGGGCATCTCGTTTATTGATACTTGTCGGACACGTATAATTACAGCAGTATATAATGTTGCATGGCCAATCACGTCTGTATAGATGTGTAGTTAGTAATTTCTTCTGTTCTCAACATATATCCCGAAGAAAATTTAGGTATCAAGGTAGAGAAACGCCTTCGAATGATTCTTACATATTAATCACTCTTCTTATACACCCTCAACGCAATCCCAACGGGATTATGTAACTTGTTTATATAACATAACAACATTCTGCATTAATTCCTACCCACTTGTGTACATTCCGTAACGCTAATAAATATATTTATACTCTTATCACCCTGAAACGAGCATAAAACATTTAATAGCTAAACTGCATTAAACACAAACAACAGATCAGGGATGGGCATCTCGTTTATTGATGCCCGACCTTCGATGATAAAGAAAGACCATGATGCAAGCTAAACATTCAAACTTCTAGAAACTGAAAGCAAAGAACAAGGTTGTCTTGACGTACGTATCCATCTTTTGATCAGTACTATTTACTTTGACCTAAACAATAGTGTAATGGTACTTGTAATAAGGTCTGTTTCAGCCATAAACACTTGTGAAACGATCCTATAAATATCAGTCTTACTCTTCAGCAATGATATACAGCTCGACAGAACTGTTATCGCAAAATTTGACATCGCAGTAGTACAAACTGGCTAACTCAGTGAAACGCGGTGTATGCTGTAACACAAATTGCGGTTTAGTGAAGTCTGAAAAATTCACGGTAACATTCATTTCTGAAGTAACAGGCCCCTTCTTGGAGTTAGTTCAGATAATTTCCTTTTTTACCGGCTTAAAGAATATAACTGACGTACTAATTTTGGAGCGCAAATGCTGGTAAAGCTGTAGAATTTCTACGCCCAATTATTTCCGTAAAATAGAGGCTCTTGTACTGAATATGGACAATTACATTGTTAGTAATAATCTTACAGCGCAACTGAAATCTCATAGAGACGGTAGAGGAGAAATTTCGGATAGGCCCAAATTATTGAAGGCTCTTGAATATATGTCCATTGTGTTAGCTTCCGCTTGAACAGCACGCAGGGGCGGCTGCTAACTTCCGTAACTGTGGATCCATAAAGCCATTAACTTTCAATGCAAATCAAACGCTTGTTCACCTTGTAAAAGGAGATAAAAAACAATAATATATTAGAACAGGCCCAGTGGCCGCAACGTGATGCACAAACCACATTTCTCTATAATAAACAGGCTATTCAGTGTGTCGTTCCAGTGAACATAAAGTTAATGAGCCAGTGCTGTTATACTGCCGTTCTGTCTATACGGGCTTGTTATATAGCAGTAAAACTATGCTCCAACAGTAACAGAGATCGTGTGCTAAGTTTCAGAAACGAGCAATGATTTTATATTATATTAAACCAGTGTTCAAAGACTTTTCCATTCTAAACAGACAAAATCACTATAGCAAATTATGTCTACCGTATTCCGTAACTAGTAGAATTAATGCCTTTACACTGGCTAGCAGTCTAGACCAGTTAAGATACTGCCGTACTCTCTAGCAGTCTAGATCGGCCAGTTAAAATAATTAGCGGTAATAAAATGCTCCATCGAGCAATAAAAACACTGTATCGTATTGAGTTGTATTGTTAAACTGCCATTCTCAACCTGAGACAAAATCAAAGTAAAATTAATGCCTTTTCACTGGCTAGCAGTCTAGACCAGTTAAGATACTGCCGTACTCTCTAGCAGTCTAGATCGGCCAGTTAAAATAATTAGCGGTAATAAAATGCTCCATCGAGCAATAAAAACACTGTATCGTATTGAGTTGTATTGTTAAACTGCCATTCTCAACAGACAAAATCAATAGCAAAATGTCTACCGTAAACCGTAACTAGTAGAATTAATGCCTTTACACTGGCTAGCAGTCTAGACCAGTTAAGATACTGCCGTACTCTTGCAGTCTATAGCCCGGCCAGTTAAAATAATTAGCGGTAATAAATGCTCCATCGAGCAATAAAAACATTGTATCGTATTGAGTTGTATTATTAAACTGCCATTCTCAACAGACAAAATCAATGACAAATTGTCTAAATGTCATACCAGAAACTAATATATTGCCTTTACACTGGCAGTAGCAGACATGCTTTGCGATTCTTTTCTGTACTGGGAAATATCGGTACCAACGTAACGAGCAGCTAGAATTCACCAGCCAAACTTGCGGCCACGGAATCAATGCCTAGCATATCTGTATTTAAGTACTTTGAATAAAATCGAGGAACTTTACCGTTTTTAAAACTAGCAAAACAGTCGATTGGGAGCAAGGTCCCGGCCAGTAAGACGTAGCTGCACAAAAATAAGAGTCTTTCACTCTCCAGTCTTAATAAACAACAACATAATCCGCATTCTTATTGAGAGTACGAGGTACCATTCTGGCTCGATGTCAGCGTTATTTACTTTGGCACAATAGCATTTATCTAACACCTAATTTGTGCAAATGATCTTTCATGCTGCCAGAATAAACAAGTTTGAACTGCTTA
The DNA here is from genome assembly GCA_030867875.1 of Actinernus sp. WN-2022. Taxonomy (NCBI): domain Eukaryota; kingdom Metazoa; phylum Cnidaria; class Anthozoa; order Actiniaria; family Actinernidae; genus Actinernus; species Actinernus sp. WN-2022. The sequence goes on along the minus strand of JAOWCC010001148.1, from coordinate 796,731 downwards.
ATTGTCCATGAACCACTTGACAATAGTATCGGATAGTAAGTGTACAAAATGATACAGGGCAAAATTAACATATTCTTTATTTCCATCCAAGTGAAGCTTGCTGAATGGTTTCATTTCTAGTGAGTCCCAATTCTTATGCATTACCATCGATATAAAGGCAGCACAACCGACATCACTGACACGTACATGTACGTGCGTCTGTATGAACGATTCTAGTTGGTAGACGGACAGTATTCACAAGTGATTTCGACTAATATGGTTCATCGGTGTGTTACGCTTCTAGAAGTGAATTCTCATAAAAAGCGTCCAGGATTACAAAGGAATCCCACCTTGTCTAGCATTGATTACCGTCGTCTAGGTAAACGACTATCTTGATACTCAATATAATATACGCGAATATTGCAGTAACAGCTTCATACGTTTCAGTAGTGAATATGTTAGGACCAGTAGACAAAATAAATGGCAAAACAGTAAACTTCTAGTACTTCATAGCACCACCGAATGGCCAGGAAAAACCTAACACTTATTGATCTAGCGGGAAAATCTTAGTATGGTGATAACCCTATTTGACAAAAATTGCCGGTCGAATACAAAACATTGGCAAACACCCATACCATCATCTAGGTAAACAACTAATTTAAACGTTTTACAACGAGAATATTTCACTAGCAGTCTCATAAGTTAAGTGAATATGTAAGGACTTGAACTTGGACCAGTTGACAAGCCAAATGGCAAGACCGTAAACTTGTAGTATTTCGTAACAGCGCCGAATGGCCAGGAAAAACCTAACACTTACTGATCTAGCGAGAAAATCTCAATATGGTGATAACCAGGTTTAATATCAGACGAATAAAGCCAATTTGACGAAAGATCTAACAGACGATCAAGCATAGGCTTGGCATCTACAAATAACAGGCATTCGGATATCTAAGGTTCTAATAAAAGCCTATTTTCACCGTTTGACTGAATCGAAACATACAATGGATTTACCACCGTAGGGGCGAAGCTGCATTCCACTACTGATTCAACATCTAACAGAGCAATAGTAGCCTTCTGTACGAATTCACTGTTTTGAATTGCTAACTTATTGTTACTAAACCGCGCCAGGGCGGGAGTAGTACAAAACGGAAAATTGTATTGCTCAAAAACAGTTTGCTGAATGAATTGAGCTCCTATAAAGTGCTCCCAAAACCCAAACATGTGAACTAGTCTTCCTTAGACCTTTTTCAGATATCACAATTTCCGCTGTATTACGCGTAGTTACGCTCAAGCGTGCTCATTGTCAAAGAATTGGAAATTTCAGACGACAGATTATACTTAGCTTTTCCTAGCCTGTGCACAGTATCTTCGTACTTCTTGTCCACCACACTTTCAATTGGTTGTGGTCGTACTTGTCGAGGCACCGCTATTGGTTATTTGGACTTGCTGCAAAATTCGCCAAGTGTCAAAGCTTCCCGCAGCTGAACACTTGTCCTTTGCCTGAAGACTCGTGGTGTAGCGAAAGGGTTGATACCGCGCTGAGAGACATCCTGTACTGTTTATTCCCTCTGATCCTCGCACGTGGCTCTCTTTTCTGCGACACGACGTAGCTTCTTTTCAGCACTAAAATCTTCGGCCAGCTCATCAGACTCTGTATTCTTCAGGAACTGTCCAGCCAGCAAAGCTTCCAAATTCGAAGAACCATGCAGTTGCTCTTTGAGGAGACTACGGGAGTTTCGGTTTTGCTTACCAGTTCTGGGTCCGACATCATAAATTTAGGTATCAATTACCGAGGGAAAATCCTCTGGAAATAATTAGTTAGCATGGAAAATCCTCTGGAAATAATTAAGTTGAAGTTGAAACCCTCGGTAATTTGAGAGCAGAGCCTTCGTTCTTTTGGCCAGCGGAGCATACCGTTTTGCCGCGGTGCAACCTAACCCTAACCTAAACCCTAAACCCTAACCCTAGGGTAGTCTATATCATCGTCTTTAAAAGAACGAAGTATCATAAATGAATATTCAATGACCCTGGAGTGTATATTTTTGGTGGCTCGGTGGCTCGGCAGTCGTGATTCAATGACCCTGGAGACTACCGAGCCACCGAGCCACCGAGCCAGTGGCTCTGGGGTAGACCTTGGTAAGTGGCCCTGTATTCTGTAGTTTAACCTCTGTTTCTTAACATCTCGCATCGTAGTTAATACTGTATCGTATTGGTTTGATATAAATTTTTGTGACTTGTCGATTTCATCGACCTTCTTGTTCAAACCAGTGATGTTCACTTTGAGTGAATCGAGCTCGTTGCGGATTTCACGCCGGATATTTGGCAGAAATTCTTTAGACCAGATTTCTTTTAAGCTCTCGACTGTTAAAGTCTTGTTAGGAACTAGAAAAGGTACTAGATTGTTTGGGTTTCAGCCAGGATTTCAGTAAAAATTCATAAATCCCTCAGAGCAAAGTTTAGCGTGACCGCTCAGCCTCGCTTTAAAGTCTCAATGATTATTGTCAAGGTGACTCCTAGGGCACACCGCGGCAAAACGGTATGCTCCGCTGGCCAAAAGAACGAAGGCTCTGCTATCAAATACAAATTACCGAGGGTTTCAACTTTTTTAGTAAATAATTTTATAACTTTAATAGTAAACTCACAGTGAATTACAAATTAAGAAAATTCCAACCTGTTAAAGTCTTAGGCTTAGCTTTTAAGTAGTTTTCTTATTTTTTGACAAAACAGTTCACAAATGGATACTTTTAAGCAGAAATTTTAAAATCACGGGTATGTGCCTGTTGTTTCATTTCAGTTTTCGCGGGAAAATGGGGGCGGCCGCGCGCCGACAAGAAATAGCAAATACGCATGCGCGTAACGTTCTGCCGCGGTGTGCTCCTAGGGTAAAGTCTTGTAGTCTGGTGACGTCATCGAGTAACGGCAAAACAAAAGAAGCTAACGAGGAATCTATTGTTTAAGGGCACCAACATGGCGGCAACCTCTTTTCGCGGGAATTTCGAATCTAAAAATAGCTTTTTTCACACTATGTTTAGAACGAAAATAGGAAGTCAAGTCAACGCTCTCAAAAGTTTTAGCCGGCCGGCGAGACTGATTCTGTGGCCCCGCCCCTTTCACAGCTATCAAACACCTTCTATAAAAAGCAGCCAATGATGTTCAACCAGTGACTGAGAAATGTCACATGAAAGCAACACAATCAAAGGTCTTCGCGCTCAGTAATAGGGAGCTTAAGCAGCCAGGACGACGACGGCTGTGACGACGGAACGTAGAAAAGTCTTTTCTCCCGAGATTTGATGCTTACTATTTCCTTTAGTTGCCTTCAAGTGCCTTTTGTAACCATATTTTCGAAAAATGTGATCAGGACAGTTCCGTTCAGGCCGAACGATAAACGGTGCGATTTACTTTCTTAAGTTCGCGTTCTCCTAATTGGGAGTTTTCACGTTGGTTTTTGCAGAGAACGGTCAAAATGTAGGCGACTGCGTGCATTTTCACGTGTATTTATTGTATTTCGTAATTAAGACTATTGTTTTATGCCGTCGTCCTAGGCCGCGTCGTCGTGGTTGCTTAAGGTCCCTAAGTTTCGCGTTTTCAATCACTCTTCATTATGGGCAAAACCAAGAATAAACCGATCAAACGCCAAAATAAGGCAATTGCAACGGCAAAGGATAAACCAGCTAAAGACAAGAAGAAGGCAAAACCAAAGCAGACCAAACGGACGCGGAAGACGAAAGAAAAGCACGAAGACAGATACATTACCCGAATAATCAACCGGTGAATATATGCTCCGGAAAATGTCAGAGATTGGGCATGTTATTGTAGAAATACTAAGAGGAACAAGCGGCCTAATGTACAACAAAATAGTTTAGCCAGTGGCAATAAGAATATATAATTTCGAACATTTCTTTGATTTTTTCCTCTTTCTTGAACTCAAAGGACCAGATACTTGTTTTGAAGAAGACATCAACGGATAATTTTAGCGAATACGCTTCGAATTTACGATGATATTTGAGAAAAGATTCGATAGAAAGCTGACAACAAGCCACAGAGCGAACTCCGAACTGAACGGTAAACAACAACTACGGTTGAATGCTCATGACGATTGATGTGGTGTATGAGCTGTCAATCAAAATATGTAACGCAATCTTCGGTAAAATGTTTCTTTTTGATATCTCTCCGTCTAGATAGAAGAAAATTCAACCATTTTTTTTTCTGTTGGATACTTAACACTCTAAACTAATTTTTGAAAAATTCTGCTCTGAAGCTATACGTTAACCTTAATTTAAATCGGCCGTTGCTAGGGAAAGTTTGCAGCCTCGTAAAACACGGAAAATTAAAGAGTGGGCAATCAAGTTCAAGTTCAATTTATTCACACTTGTTTATATGTTACAATTATTGGTTGAATATAACAAGCCATAAGAAAGAGAAAAATAAATAGGAGATAATAATTACAATCTTTAGATGATAGTGTGTAGTGGTCAAAGGAGCGAAAGCTTTCGAGTTAACCACTACCATGTTGAAAGTTAATGAGGGGAGGAATAAATAAACGAATAGGCTTGATTGTATCTTTACAGGGTTTTAAAAAGTATGACTGTTGGTTATAATGAGAGAAGAGGAAGAAAATAAAATAAAGGCTGCAACCCTGCTAGCAGAGGTTCTTTTCTCTTACCCTCTCTCCAGCTCCAAATTACCGAGGGAAAATCCTCTGGAAATAATTAGTTAGCATGGAAAATCCTCTGGAAATAATTATAATTTCTGGAACCACGCAATATTATATAGTTTCATTTAACATGTATAGTTTACAGCATTTGCATGAGTGTTGTTATCGTTCTATACAATCTCTCACCTCCGGCTCGAGCAATTTCTCACCTCGAGATCACATAGGCCGATAAAACGCTCCAATTCGTATTGTAAACACTACAGTTGTTTACCATTTACACGAAAATTTTGGACATTTCGGTTGGAATATAAATCGTAAACATTTTTTCGGTTTGTACCGTGGAAAATTTCCAAAATTAATGGAACATGTAAAAAATTAGTCCAAAATTCCCAACCGGAATTTCAAATCTGGAAATCGGATACCATTATTTTACAATTCCCAGTCAGTCGTACCAGTTCCAGGCCTTATGCTTAGTTTTTTCATCTGATGTTCTGATAATATTCTCTCGATATACATCCACTTCAGCTTCTAAACTCCAATATTCCGGACGCACATAGCAATATTTTCCCCTTTCATGGATATTCTCGAGGCAAAACTCAGACAAAATTTCCCTTGTTCTGATTGGCTGAAAAAGTCCCGTGACGCGTGATCACCCTCCTCTGACCCTAACCTAACCCACACCGCGGCAAAACGTCACGCGCTTGCGTATTTGCTATTTCTTGTCCGCGCGCGGCCGCCCCCAGTTTCCCGCGAAAACAAATGAAACAACAGGCACATGCCGTGATTTTAACGTTTCTGCTTAAAAGCATTCATTTGTGAACTGTTTTGGCAAAAACTAAGAAAACTACTTAAAAGCTAAGCCTAAGACTTTAACAGGTTGAAGTTTTCTTAATTTGTAATTCATTGTGAGTTTACTAAGTTATAAAATTATTTAGTAAAAAAGTTGAAACCCTCGGTAATTTGAGAGCAGAGCCTTCGTTCTTTTGGCCAGCGGAGCATACCGTTTTGCCGCGGTGCAACCTAACCCTAACCTAAACCCTAAACCCTAACCCTAGGGTAGTCTATATCATCGTCTTTAAAAGAACGAAGTATCATAAATGAATATTCAATGACCCTGGAGTGTATATTTTTGGTGGCTCGGTGGCTCGGTGGCTCGGCAGTCGTGATTCAATGACCCTGGAGACTACCGAGCCACCGAGCCAGTGGCTCTGGGGTAGACCTTGGTAAGTGGCCCTGTATTCTGTAGTTTAACCTCTGTTTCTTAACATCTCGCATCGTAGTTAATACTGTATCGTATTGGTTTGATATAAATTTTTGTGACTTGTCGATTTCATCGACCTTGTTCAAACCAGTGATGTTCACTTTGAGTGAATCGAGCTCGTTGCGGATTTCACGCCGGATATTTGGCAGAAATTCTTTTTTAAATAGGAGATAATAATTACAATCTTTAGATGATAGTGTGTAGTGGTCAAAGGAGCGAAAGCTTTCGAGTTAACCACTACCATGTTGAAAGTTAATGAGGGGAGGAATAAATAAACGAATAGGCTTGATTGTATCTTTACAGGGTTTTAAAAAGTATGACTGTTGGTTATAATGAGAGAAGAGGAAGAAAATAAAATAAAGGCTGCAACCCTGCTAGCAGAGGTTCTTTTCTCTTACTGCCTCTCTCCAGCTCCAAATTACCGAGGGAAAATCCTCTGGAAATAATTAGTTAGCATGGAAAATCCTCTGGAAATAATTAAGTTGAAGTTGAAACCCTCGGTAATTTGAGAGCAGAGCCTTCGTTCTTTTGGCCAGCGGAGCATACCGTTTTGCCGCGGTGCAACCTAACCCTAACCTAAACCCTAAACCCTAACCCTAGGGTAGTCTATATCATCGTCTTTAAAAGAACGAAGTATCATAAATGAATATTCAATGACCCTGGAGTGTATATTTTTGGTGGCTCGGTGGCTCGGCAGTCGTGATTCAATGACCCTGGAGACTACCGAGCCACCGAGCCAGTGGCTCTGGGGTAGACCTTGGTAAGTGGCCCTGTATTCTGTAGTTTAACCTCTGTTTCTTAACATCTCGCATCGTAGTTAATACTGTATCGTATTGGTTTGATATAAATTTTTGTGACTTGTCGATTTCATCGACCTTCTTGTTCAAACCAGTGATGTTCACTTTGAGTGAATCGAGCTCGTTGCGGATTTCACGCCGGATATTTGGCAGAAATTCTTTAGACCAGATTTCTTTTAAGCTCTCGACTGTTAAAGTCTTGTTAGGAACTAGAAAAGGTACTAGATTGTTTGGGTTTCAGCCAGGATTTCAGTAAAAATTCATAAATCCCTCAGAGCAAAGTTTAGCGTGACCGCTCAGCCTCGCTTTAAAGTCTCAATGATTATTGTCAAGGTGACTCCTAGGGCACACCGCGGCAAAACGGTATGCTCCGCTGGCCAAAAGAACGAAGGCTCTGCTATCAAATACAAATTACCGAGGGTTTCAACTTTTTTAGTAAATAATTTTATAACTTTAATAGTAAACTCACAGTGAATTACAAATTAAGAAAATTCCAACCTGTTAAAGTCTTAGGCTTAGCTTTTAAGTAGTTTTCTTATTTTTTGACAAAACAGTTCACAAATGGATACTTTTAAGCAGAAATTTTAAAATCACGGGTATGTGCCTGTTGTTTCATTTCAGTTTTCGCGGGAAAATGGGGGCGGCCGCGCGCCGACAAGAAATAGCAAATACGCATGCGCGTAACGTTCTGCCGCGGTGTGCTCCTAGGGTAAAGTCTTGTAGTCTGGTGACGTCATCGAGTAACGGCAAAACAAAAGAAGCTAACGAGGAATCTATTGTTTAAGGGCACCAACATGGCGGCAACCTCTTTTCGCGGGAATTTCGAATCTAAAAATAGCTTTTTTCACACTATGTTTAGAACGAAAATAGGAAGTCAAGTCAACGCTCTCAAAAGTTTTAGCCGGCCGGCGAGACTGATTCTGTGGCCCCGCCCCTTTCACAGCTATCAAACACCTTCTATAAAAAGCAGCCAATGATGTTCAACCAGTGACTGAGAAATGTCACATGAAAGCAACACAATCAAAGGTCTTCGCGCTCAGTAATAGGGAGCTTAAGCAGCCAGGACGACGACGGCTGTGACGACGGAACGTAGAAAAGTCTTTTCTCCCGAGATTTGATGCTTACTATTTCCTTTAGTTGCCTTCAAGTGCCTTTTGTAACCATATTTTCGAAAAATGTGATCAGGACAGTTCCGTTCAGGCCGAACGATAAACGGTGCGATTTACTTTCTTAAGTTCGCGTTCTCCTAATTGGGAGTTTTCACGTTGGTTTTTGCAGAGAACGGTCAAAATGTAGGCGACTGCGTGCATTTTCACGTGTATTTATTGTATTTCGTAATTAAGACTATTGTTTTATGCCGTCGTCCTAGGCCGCGTCGTCGTGGTTGCTTAAGGTCCCTAAGTTTCGCGTTTTCAATCACTCTTCATTATGGGCAAAACCAAGAATAAACCGATCAAACGCCAAAATAAGGCAATTGCAACGGCAAAGGATAAACCAGCTAAAGACAAGAAGAAGGCAAAACCAAAGCAGACCAAACGGACGCGGAAGACGAAAGAAAAGCACGAAGACAGATACATTACCCGAATAATCAACCGGTGAATATATGCTCCGGAAAATGTCAGAGATTGGGCATGTTATTGTAGAAATACTAAGAGGAACAAGCGGCCTAATGTACAACAAAATAGTTTAGCCAGTGGCAATAAGAATATATAATTTCGAACATTTCTTTGATTTTTTCCTCTTTCTTGAACTCAAAGGACCAGATACTTGTTTTGAAGAAGACATCAACGGATAATTTTAGCGAATACGCTTCGAATTTACGATGATATTTGAGAAAAGATTCGATAGAAAGCTGACAACAAGCCACAGAGCGAACTCCGAACTGAACGGTAAACAACAACTACGGTTGAATGCTCATGACGATTGATGTGGTGTATGAGCTGTCAATCAAAATATGTAACGCAATCTTCGGTAAAATGTTTCTTTTTGATATCTCTCCGTCTAGATAGAAGAAAATTCAACCATTTTTTTTTCTGTTGGATACTTAACACTCTAAACTAATTTTTGAAAAATTCTGCTCTGAAGCTATACGTTAACCTTAATTTAAATCGGCCGTTGCTAGGGAAAGTTTGCAGCCTCGTAAAACACGGAAAATTAAAGAGTGGGCAATCAAGTTCAAGTTCAATTTATTCACACTTGTTTATATGTTACAATTATTGGTTGAATATAACAAGCCATAAGAAAGAGAAAAATAAATAGGAGATAATAATTACAATCTTTAGATGATAGTGTGTAGTGGTCAAAGGAGCGAAAGCTTTCGAGTTAACCACTACCATGTTGAAAGTTAATGAGGGGAGGAATAAATAAACGAATAGGCTTGATTGTATCTTTACAGGGTTTTAAAAAGTATGACTGTTGGTTATAATGAGAGAAGAGGAAGAAAATAAAATAAAGGCTGCAACCCTGCTAGCAGAGGTTCTTTTCTCTTACCCTCTCTCCAGCTCCAAATTACCGAGGGAAAATCCTCTGGAAATAATTAGTTAGCATGGAAAATCCTCTGGAAATAATTATAATTTCTGGAACCACGCAATATTATATAGTTTCATTTAACATGTATAGTTTACAGCATTTGCATGAGTGTTGTTATCGTTCTATACAATCTCTCACCTCCGGCTCGAGCAATTTCTCACCTCGAGATCACATAGGCCGATAAAACGCTCCAATTCGTATTGTAAACACTACAGTTGTTTACCATTTACACGAAAATTTTGGACATTTCGGTTGGAATATAAATCGTAAACATTTTTTCGGTTTGTACCGTGGAAAATTTCCAAAATTAATGGAACATGTAAAAAATTAGTCCAAAATTCCCAACCGGAATTTCAAATCTGGAAATCGGATACCATTATTTTACAATTCCCAGTCAGTCGTACCAGTTCCAGGCCTTATGCTTAGTTTTTTCATCTGATGTTCTGATAATATTCTCTCGATATACATCCACTTCAGCTTCTAAACTCCAATATTCCGGACGCACATAGCAATATTTTCCCCTTTCATGGATATTCTCGAGGCAAAACTCAGACAAAATTTCCCTTGTTCTGATTGGCTGAAAAAGTCCCGTGACGCGTGATCACCCTCCTCTGACCCTAACCTAACCCACACCGCGGCAAAACGTCACGCGCTTGCGTATTTGCTATTTCTTGTCCGCGCGCGGCCGCCCCCAGTTTCCCGCGAAAACAAATGAAACAACAGGCACATGCCGTGATTTTAACGTTTCTGCTTAAAAGCATTCATTTGTGAACTGTTTTGGCAAAAACTAAGAAAACTACTTAAAAGCTAAGCCTAAGACTTTAACAGGTTGAAGTTTTCTTAATTTGTAATTCATTGTGAGTTTACTAAGTTATAAAATTATTTAGTAAAAAAGTTGAAACCCTCGGTAATTTGAGAGCAGAGCCTTCGTTCTTTTGGCCAGCGGAGCATACCGTTTTGCCGCGGTGCAACCTAACCCTAACCTAAACCCTAAACCCTAACCCTAGGGTAGTCTATATCATCGTCTTTAAAAGAACGAAGTATCATAAATGAATATTCAATGACCCTGGAGTGTATATTTTTGGTGGCTCGGTGGCTCGGTGGCTCGGCAGTCGTGATTCAATGACCCTGGAGACTACCGAGCCACCGAGCCAGTGGCTCTGGGGTAGACCTTGGTAAGTGGCCCTGTATTCTGTAGTTTAACCTCTGTTTCTTAACATCTCGCATCGTAGTTAATACTGTATCGTATTGGTTTGATATAAATTTTTGTGACTTGTCGATTTCATCGACCTTGTTCAAACCAGTGATGTTCACTTTGAGTGAATCGAGCTCGTTGCGGATTTCACGCCGGATATTTGGCAGAAATTCTTTTTTAAATAGGAGATAATAATTACAATCTTTAGATGATAGTGTGTAGTGGTCAAAGGAGCGAAAGCTTTCGAGTTAACCACTACCATGTTGAAAGTTAATGAGGGGAGGAATAAATAAACGAATAGGCTTGATTGTATCTTTACAGGGTTTTAAAAAGTATGACTGTTGGTTATAATGAGAGAAGAGGAAGAAAATAAAATAAAGGCTGCAACCCTGCTAGCAGAGGTTCTTTTCTCTTACCCTCTCTCCAGCTCCAAATTACCGAGGGAAAATCCTCTGGAAATAATTAGTTAGCATGGAAAATCCTCTGGAAATAATTAAGTTGAAGTTGAAACCCTCGGTAATTTGAGAGCAGAGCCTTCGTTCTTTTGGCCAGCGGAGCATACCGTTTTGCCGCGGTGCAACCTAACCCTAACCTAAACCCTAAACCCTAACCCTAGGGTAGTCTATATCATCGTCTTTAAAAGAACGAAGTATCATAAATGAATATTCAATGACCCTGGAGTGTATATTTTTGGTGGCTCGGTGGCTCGGTGGCTCGGCAGTCGTGATTCAATGACCCTGGAGACTACCGAGCCACCGAGCCAGTGGCTCTGGGGTAGACCTTGGTAAGTGGCCCTGTATTCTGTAGTTTAACCTCTGTTTCTTAACATCTCGCATCGTAGTTAATACTGTATCGTATTGGTTTGATATAAATTTTTGTGACTTGTCGATTTCATCGACCTTCTTGTTCAAACCAGTGATGTTCACTTTGAGTGAATCGAGCTCGTTGCGGATTTCACGCCGGATATTTGGCAGAAATTCTTTAGACCAGATTTCTTTTAAGCTCTCGACTGTTAAAGTCTTGTTAGGAACTAGAAAAGGTACTAGATTGTTTGGGTTTCAGCCAGGATTTCAGTAAAAATTCATAAATCCCTCAGAGCAAAGTTTAGCGTGACCGCTCAGCCTCGCTTTAAAGTCTCAATGATTATTGTCAAGGTGACTCCTAGGGCACACCGCGGCAAAACGGTATGCTCCGCTGGCCAAAAGAACGAAGGCTCTGCTATCAAATACAAATTACCGAGGGTTTCAACTTTTTTAGTAAATAATTTTATAACTTTAATAGTAAACTCACAGTGAATTACAAATTAAGAAAATTCCAACCTGTTAAAGTCTTAGGCTTAGCTTTTAAGTAGTTTTCTTATTTTTTGACAAAACAGTTCACAAATGGATACTTTTAAGCAGAAATTTTAAAATCACGGGTATGTGCCTGTTGTTTCATTTCAGTTTTCGCGGGAAAATGGGGGCGGCCGCGCGCCGACAAGAAATAGCAAATACGCATGCGCGTAACGTTCTGCCGCGGTGTGCTCCTAGGGTAAAGTCTTGTAGTCTGGTGACGTCATCGAGTAACGGCAAAACAAAAGAAGCTAACGAGGAATCTATTGTTTAAGGGCACCAACATGGCGGCAACCTCTTTTCGCGGGAATTTCGAATCTAAAAATAGCTTTTTTCACACTATGTTTAGAACGAAAATAGGAAGTCAAGTCAACGCTCTCAAAAGTTTTAGCCGGCCGGCGAGACTGATTCTGTGGCCCCGCCCCTTTCACAGCTATCAAACACCTTCTATAAAAAGCAGCCAATGATGTTCAACCAGTGACTGAGAAATGTCACATGAAAGCAACACAATCAAAGGTCTTCGCGCTCAGTAATAGGGAGCTTAAGCAGCCAGGACGACGACGGCTGTGACGACGGAACGTAGAAAAGTCTTTTCTCCCGAGATTTGATGCTTACTATTTCCTTTAGTTGCCTTCAAGTGCCTTTTGTAACCATATTTTCGAAAAATGTGATCAGGACAGTTCCGTTCAGGCCGAACGATAAACGGTGCGATTTACTTTCTTAAGTTCGCGTTCTCCTAATTGGGAGTTTTCACGTTGGTTTTTGCAGAGAACGGTCAAAATGTAGGCGACTGCGTGCATTTTCACGTGTATTTATTGTATTTCGTAATTAAGACTATTGTTTTATGCCGTCGTCCTAGGCCGCGTCGTCGTGGTTGCTTAAGGTCCCTAAGTTTCGCGTTTTCAATCACTCTTCATTATGGGCAAAACCAAGAATAAACCGATCAAACGCCAAAATAAGGCAATTGCAACGGCAAAGGATAAACCAGCTAAAGACAAGAAGAAGGCAAAACCAAAGCAGACCAAACGGACGCGGAAGACGAAAGAAAAGCACGAAGACAGATACATTACCCGAATAATCAACCGGTGAATATATGCTCCGGAAAATGTCAGAGATTGGGCATGTTATTGTAGAAATACTAAGAGGAACAAGCGGCCTAATGTACAACAAAATAGTTTAGCCAGTGGCAATAAGAATATATAATTTCGAACATTTCTTTGATTTTTTCCTCTTTCTTGAACTCAAAGGACCAGATACTTGTTTTGAAGAAGACATCAACGGATAATTTTAGCGAATACGCTTCGAATTTACGATGATATTTGAGAAAAGATTCGATAGAAAGCTGACAACAAGCCACAGAGCGAACTCCGAACTGAACGGTAAACAACAACTACGGTTGAATGCTCATGACGATTGATGTGGTGTATGAGCTGTCAATCAAAATATGTAACGCAATCTTCGGTAAAATGTTTCTTTTTGATATCTCTCCGTCTAGATAGAAGAAAATTCAACCATTTTTTTTTCTGTTGGATACTTAACACTCTAAACTAATTTTTGAAAAATTCTGCTCTGAAGCTATACGTTAACCTTAATTTAAATCGGCCGTTGCTAGGGAAAGTTTGCAGCCTCGTAAAACACGGAAAATTAAAGAGTGGGCAATCAAGTTCAAGTTCAATTTATTCACACTTGTTTATATGTTACAATTATTGGTTGAATATAACAAGCCATAAGAAAGAGAAAAATAAATAGGAGATAATAATTACAATCTTTAGATGATAGTGTGTAGTGGTCAAAGGAGCGAAAGCTTTCGAGTTAACCACTACCATGTTGAAAGTTAATGAGGGGAGGAATAAATAAACGAATAGGCTTGATTGTATCTTTACAGGGTTTTAAAAAGTATGACTGTTGGTTATAATGAGAGAAGAGGAAGAAAATAAAATAAAGGCTGCAACCCTGCTAGCAGAGGTTCTTTTCTCTTACCCTCTCTCCAGCTCCAAATTACCGAGGGAAAATCCTCTGGAAATAATTAGTTAGCATGGAAAATCCTCTGGAAATAATTATAATTTCTGGAACCACGCAATATTATATAGTTTCATTTAACATGTATAGTTTACAGCATTTGCATGAGTGTTGTTATCGTTCTATACAATCTCTCACCTCCGGCTCGAGCAATTTCTCACCTCGAGATCACATAGGCCGATAAAACGCTCCAATTCGTATTGTAAACACTACAGTTGTTTACCATTTACACGAAAATTTTGGACATTTCGGTTGGAATATAAATCGTAAACATTTTTTCGGTTTGTACCGTGGAAAATTTCCAAAATTAATGGAACATGTAAAAAATTAGTCCAAAATTCCCAACCGGAATTTCAAATCTGGAAATCGGATACCATTATTTTACAATTCCCAGTCAGTCGTACCAGTTCCAGGCCTTATGCTTAGTTTTTTCATCTGATGTTCTGATAATATTCTCTCGATATACATCCACTTCAGCTTCTAAACTCCAATATTCCGGACGCACATAGCAATATTTTCCCCTTTCATGGATATTCTCGAGGCAAAACTCAGACAAAATTTCCCTTGTTCTGATTGGCTGAAAAAGTCCCGTGACGCGTGATCACCCTCCTCTGACCCTAACCTAACCCACACCGCGGCAAAACGTCACGCGCTTGCGTATTTGCTATTTCTTGTCCGCGCGCGGCCGCCCCCAGTTTCCCGCGAAAACAAATGAAACAACAGGCACATGCCGTGATTTTAACGTTTCTGCTTAAAAGCATTCATTTGTGAACTGTTTTGGCAAAAACTAAGAAAACTACTTAAAAGCTAAGCCTAAGACTTTAACAGGTTGAAGTTTTCTTAATTTGTAATTCATTGTGAGTTTACTAAGTTATAAAATTATTTAGTAAAAAAGTTGAAACCCTCGGTAATTTGAGAGCAGAGCCTTCGTTCTTTTGGCCAGCGGAGCATACCGTTTTGCCGCGGTGCAACCTAACCCTAACCTAAACCCTAACCCTAGGGTAGTCTATATCATCGTCTTTAAAAGAACGAAGTATCATAAATGAATATTCAATGACCCTGGAGTGTATATTTTTGGTGGCTCGGTGGCTCGGTGGCTCGGCAGTCGTGATTCAATGACCCTGGAGACTACCGAGCCACCGAGCCAGTGGCTCTGGGGTAGACCTTGGTAAGTGGCCCTGTATTCTGTAGTTTAACCTCTGTTTCTTAACATCTCGCATCGTAGTTAATACTGTATCGTATTGGTTTGATATAAATTTTTGTGACTTGTCGATTTCATCGACCTTGTTCAAACCAGTGATGTTCACTTTGAGTGAATCGAGCTCGTTGCGGATTTCACGCCGGATATTTGGC
This sequence comes from Actinernus sp. WN-2022, assembly GCA_030867875.1. NCBI lineage: Eukaryota > Metazoa > Cnidaria > Anthozoa > Actiniaria > Actinernidae > Actinernus > Actinernus sp. WN-2022. The sequence continues at coordinate 781,613 of JAOWCC010001148.1, read as the reverse complement.
AGAAATTCTTTTTTAAATAGGAGATAATAATTACAATCTTTAGATGATAGTGTGTAGTGGTCAAAGGAGCGAAAGCTTTCGAGTTAACCACTACCATGTTGAAAGTTAATGAGGGGAGGAATAAATAAACGAATAGGCTTGATTGTATCTTTACAGGGTTTTAAAAAGTATGACTGTTGGTTATAATGAGAGAAGAGGAAGAAAATAAAATAAAGGCTGCAACCCTGCTAGCAGAGGTTCTTTTCTCTTACCCTCTCTCCAGCTCCAAATTACCGAGGGAAAATCCTCTGGAAATAATTAGTTAGCATGGAAAATCCTCTGGAAATAATTAAGTTGAAGTTGAAACCCTCGGTAATTTGAGAGCAGAGCCTTCGTTCTTTTGGCCAGCGGAGCATACCGTTTTGCCGCGGTGCAACCTAACCCTAACCTAAACCCTAAACCCTAACCCTAGGGTAGTCTATATCATCGTCTTTAAAAGAACGAAGTATCATAAATGAATATTCAATGACCCTGGAGTGTATATTTTTGGTGGCTCGGTGGCTCGGTGGCTCGGCAGTCGTGATTCAATGACCCTGGAGACTACCGAGCCACCGAGCCAGTGGCTCTGGGGTAGACCTTGGTAAGTGGCCCTGTATTCTGTAGTTTAACCTCTGTTTCTTAACATCTCGCATCGTAGTTAATACTGTATCGTATTGGTTTGATATAAATTTTTGTGACTTGTCGATTTCATCGACCTTCTTGTTCAAACCAGTGATGTTCACTTTGAGTGAATCGAGCTCGTTGCGGATTTCACGCCGGATATTTGGCAGAAATTCTTTAGACCAGATTTCTTTTAAGCTCTCGACTGTTAAAGTCTTGTTAGGAACTAGAAAAGGTACTAGATTGTTTGGGTTTCAGCCAGGATTTCAGTAAAAATTCATAAATCCCTCAGAGCAAAGTTTAGCGTGACCGCTCAGCCTCGCTTTAAAGTCTCAATGATTATTGTCAAGGTGACTCCTAGGGCACACCGCGGCAAAACGGTATGCTCCGCTGGCCAAAAGAACGAAGGCTCTGCTATCAAATACAAATTACCGAGGGTTTCAACTTTTTTAGTAAATAATTTTATAACTTTAATAGTAAACTCACAGTGAATTACAAATTAAGAAAATTCCAACCTGTTAAAGTCTTAGGCTTAGCTTTTAAGTAGTTTTCTTATTTTTTGACAAAACAGTTTACAAATGGATACTTTTAAGCAGAAATTTTAAAATCACGGGTATGTGCCTGTTGTTTCATTTCAGTTTTCGCGGGAAAATGGGGGCGGCCGCGCGCCGACAAGAAATAGCAAATACGCATGCGCGTAACGTTCTGCCGCGGTGTGCTCCTAGGGTAAAGTCTTGTAGTCTGGTGACGTCATCGAGTAACGGCAAAACAAAAGAAGCTAACGAGGAATCTATTGTTTAAGGGCACCAACATGGCGGCAACCTCTTTTCGCGGGAATTTCGAATCTAAAAATAGCTTTTTTCACACTATGTTTAGAACGAAAATAGGAAGTCAAGTCAACGCTCTCAAAAGTTTTAGCCGGCCGGCGAGACTGATTCTGTGGCCCCGCCCCTTTCACAGCTATCAAACACCTTCTATAAAAAGCAGCCAATGATGTTCAACCAGTGACTGAGAAATGTCACATGAAAGCAACACAATCAAAGGTCTTCGCGCTCAGTAATAGGGAGCTTAAGCAGCCAGGACGACGACGGCTGTGACGACGGAACGTAGAAAAGTCTTTTCTCCCGAGATTTGATGCTTACTATTTCCTTTAGTTGCCTTCAAGTGCCTTTTGTAACCATATTTTCGAAAAATGTGATCAGGACAGTTCCGTTCAGGCCGAACGATAAACGGTGCGATTTACTTTCTTAAGTTCGCGTTCTCCTAATTGGGAGTTTTCACGTTGGTTTTTGCAGAGAACGGTCAAAATGTAGGCGACTGCGTGCATTTTCACGTGTATTTATTGTATTTCGTAATTAAGACTATTGTTTTATGCCGTCGTCCTAGGCCGCGTCGTCGTGGTTGCTTAAGGTCCCTAAGTTTCGCGTTTTCAATCACTCTTCATTATGGGCAAAACCAAGAATAAACCGATCAAACGCCAAAATAAGGCAATTGCAACGGCAAAGGATAAACCAGCTAAAGACAAGAAGAAGGCAAAACCAAAGCAGACCAAACGGACGCGGAAGACGAAAGAAAAGCACGAAGACAGATACATTACCCGAATAATCAACCGGTGAATATATGCTCCGGAAAATGTCAGAGATTGGGCATGTTATTGTAGAAATACTAAGAGGAACAAGCGGCCTAATGTACAACAAAATAGTTTAGCCAGTGGCAATAAGAATATATAATTTCGAACATTTCTTTGATTTTTTCCTCTTTCTTGAACTCAAAGGACCAGATACTTGTTTTGAAGAAGACATCAACGGATAATTTTAGCGAATACGCTTCGAATTTACGATGATATTTGAGAAAAGATTCGATAGAAAGCTGACAACAAGCCACAGAGCGAACTCCGAACTGAACGGTAAACAACAACTACGGTTGAATGCTCATGACGATTGATGTGGTGTATGAGCTGTCAATCAAAATATGTAACGCAATCTTCGGTAAAATGTTTCTTTTTGATATCTCTCCGTCTAGATAGAAGAAAATTCAACCATTTTTTTTTCTGTTGGATACTTAACACTCTAAACTAATTTTTGAAAAATTCTGCTCTGAAGCTATACGTTAACCTTAATTTAAATCGGCCGTTGCTAGGGAAAGTTTGCAGCCTCGTAAAACACGGAAAATTAAAGAGTGGGCAATCAAGTTCAAGTTCAATTTATTCACACTTGTTTATATGTTACAATTATTGGTTGAATATAACAAGCCATAAGAAAGAGAAAAATAAATAGGAGATAATAATTACAATCTTTAGATGATAGTGTGTAGTGGTCAAAGGAGCGAAAGCTTTCGAGTTAACCACTACCATGTTGAAAGTTAATGAGGGGAGGAATAAATAAACGAATAGGCTTGATTGTATCTTTACAGGGTTTTAAAAAGTATGACTGTTGGTTATAATGAGAGAAGAGGAAGAAAATAAAATAAAGGCTGCAACCCTGCTAGCAGAGGTTCTTTTCTCTTACCCTCTCTCCAGCTCCAAATTACCGAGGGAAAATCCTCTGGAAATAATTAGTTAGCATGGAAAATCCTCTGGAAATAATTATAATTTCTGGAACCACGCAATATTATATAGTTTCATTTAACATGTATAGTTTACAGCATTTGCATGAGTGTTGTTATCGTTCTATACAATCTCTCACCTCCGGCTCGAGCAATTTCTCACCTCGAGATCACATAGGCCGATAAAACGCTCCAATTCGTATTGTAAACACTACAGTTGTTTACCATTTACACGAAAATTTTGGACATTTCGGTTGGAATATAAATCGTAAACATTTTTTCGGTTTGTACCGTGGAAAATTTCCAAAATTAATGGAACATGTAAAAAATTAGTCCAAAATTCCCAACCGGAATTTCAAATCTGGAAATCGGATACCATTATTTTACAATTCCCAGTCAGTCGTACCAGTTCCAGGCCTTATGCTTAGTTTTTTCATCTGATGTTCTGATAATATTCTCTCGATATACATCCACTTCAGCTTCTAAACTCCAATATTCCGGACGCACATAGCAATATTTTCCCCTTTCATGGATATTCTCGAGGCAAAACTCAGACAAAATTTCCCTTGTTCTGATTGGCTGAAAAAGTCCCGTGACGCGTGATCACCCTCCTCTGACCCTAACCTAACCCACACCGCGGCAAAACGTCACGCGCTTGCGTATTTGCTATTTCTTGTCCGCGCGCGGCCGCCCCCAGTTTCCCGCGAAAACAAATGAAACAACAGGCACATGCCGTGATTTTAACGTTTCTGCTTAAAAGCATTCATTTGTGAACTGTTTTGGCAAAAACTAAGAAAACTACTTAAAAGCTAAGCCTAAGACTTTAACAGGTTGAAGTTTTCTTAATTTGTAATTCATTGTGAGTTTACTAAGTTATAAAATTATTTAGTAAAAAAGTTGAAACCCTCGGTAATTTGAGAGCAGAGCCTTCGTTCTTTTGGCCAGCGGAGCATACCGTTTTGCCGCGGTGCAACCTAACCCTAACCTAAACCCTAAACCCTAACCCTAGGGTAGTCTATATCATCGTCTTTAAAAGAACGAAGTATCATAAATGAATATTCAATGACCCTGGAGTGTATATTTTTGGTGGCTCGGTGGCTCGGTGGCTCGGCAGTCGTGATTCAATGACCCTGGAGACTACCGAGCCACCGAGCCAGTGGCTCTGGGGTAGACCTTGGTAAGTGGCCCTGTATTCTGTAGTTTAACCTCTGTTTCTTAACATCTCGCATCGTAGTTAATACTGTATCGTATTGGTTTGATATAAATTTTTGTGACTTGTCGATTTCATCGACCTTGTTCAAACCAGTGATGTTCACTTTGAGTGAATCGAGCTCGTTGCGGATTTCACGCCGGATATTTGGCAGAAATTCTTTTTTAAATAGGAGATAATAATTACAATCTTTAGATGATAGTGTGTAGTGGTCAAAGGAGCGAAAGCTTTCGAGTTAACCACTACCATGTTGAAAGTTAATGAGGGGAGGAATAAATAAACGAATAGGCTTGATTGTATCTTTACAGGGTTTTAAAAAGTATGACTGTTGGTTATAATGAGAGAAGAGGAAGAAAATAAAATAAAGGCTGCAACCCTGCTAGCAGAGGTTCTTTTCTCTTACCCTCTCTCCAGCTCCAAATTACCGAGGGAAAATCCTCTGGAAATAATTAGTTAGCATGGAAAATCCTCTGGAAATAATTAAGTTGAAGTTGAAACCCTCGGTAATTTGAGAGCAGAGCCTTCGTTCTTTTGGCCAGCGGAGCATACCGTTTTGCCGCGGTGCAACCTAACCCTAACCTAAACCCTAAACCCTAACCCTAGGGTAGTCTATATCATCGTCTTTAAAAGAACGAAGTATCATAAATGAATATTCAATGACCCTGGAGTGTATATTTTTGGTGGCTCGGTGGCTCGGTGGCTCGGCAGTCGTGATTCAATGACCCTGGAGACTACCGAGCCACCGAGCCAGTGGCTCTGGGGTAGACCTTGGTAAGTGGCCCTGTATTCTGTAGTTTAACCTCTGTTTCTTAACATCTCGCATCGTAGTTAATACTGTATCGTATTGGTTTGATATAAATTTTTGTGACTTGTCGATTTCATCGACCTTCTTGTTCAAACCAGTGATGTTCACTTTGAGTGAATCGAGCTCGTTGCGGATTTCACGCCGGATATTTGGCAGAAATTCTTTAGACCAGATTTCTTTTAAGCTCTCGACTGTTAAAGTCTTGTTAGGAACTAGAAAAGGTACTAGATTGTTTGGGTTTCAGCCAGGATTTCAGTAAAAATTCATAAATCCCTCAGAGCAAAGTTTAGCGTGACCGCTCAGCCTCGCTTTAAAGTCTCAATGATTATTGTCAAGGTGACTCCTAGGGCACACCGCGGCAAAACGGTATGCTCCGCTGGCCAAAAGAACGAAGGCTCTGCTATCAAATACAAATTACCGAGGGTTTCAACTTTTTTAGTAAATAATTTTATAACTTTAATAGTAAACTCACAGTGAATTACAAATTAAGAAAATTCCAACCTGTTAAAGTCTTAGGCTTAGCTTTTAAGTAGTTTTCTTATTTTTTGACAAAACAGTTCACAAATGGATACTTTTAAGCAGAAATTTTAAAATCACGGGTATGTGCCTGTTGTTTCATTTCAGTTTTCGCGGGAAAATGGGGGCGGCCGCGCGCCGACAAGAAATAGCAAATACGCATGCGCGTAACGTTCTGCCGCGGTGTGCTCCTAGGGTAAAGTCTTGTAGTCTGGTGACGTCATCGAGTAACGGCAAAACAAAAGAAGCTAACGAGGAATCTATTGTTTAAGGGCACCAACATGGCGGCAACCTCTTTTCGCGGGAATTTCGAATCTAAAAATAGCTTTTTTCACACTATGTTTAGAACGAAAATAGGAAGTCAAGTCAACGCTCTCAAAAGTTTTAGCCGGCCGGCGAGACTGATTCTGTGGCCCCGCCCCTTTCACAGCTATCAAACACCTTCTATAAAAAGCAGCCAATGATGTTCAACCAGTGACTGAGAAATGTCACATGAAAGCAACACAATCAAAGGTCTTCGCGCTCAGTAATAGGGAGCTTAAGCAGCCAGGACGACGACGGCTGTGACGACGGAACGTAGAAAAGTCTTTTCTCCCGAGATTTGATGCTTACTATTTCCTTTAGTTGCCTTCAAGTGCCTTTTGTAACCATATTTTCGAAAAATGTGATCAGGACAGTTCCGTTCAGGCCGAACGATAAACGGTGCGATTTACTTTCTTAAGTTCGCGTTCTCCTAATTGGGAGTTTTCACGTTGGTTTTTGCAGAGAACGGTCAAAATGTAGGCGACTGCGTGCATTTTCACGTGTATTTATTGTATTTCGTAATTAAGACTATTGTTTTATGCCGTCGTCCTAGGCCGCGTCGTCGTGGTTGCTTAAGGTCCCTAAGTTTCGCGTTTTCAATCACTCTTCATTATGGGCAAAACCAAGAATAAACCGATCAAACGCCAAAATAAGGCAATTGCAACGGCAAAGGATAAACCAGCTAAAGACAAGAAGAAGGCAAAACCAAAGCAGACCAAACGGACGCGGAAGACGAAAGAAAAGCACGAAGACAGATACATTACCCGAATAATCAACCGGTGAATATATGCTCCGGAAAATGTCAGAGATTGGGCATGTTATTGTAGAAATACTAAGAGGAACAAGCGGCCTAATGTACAACAAAATAGTTTAGCCAGTGGCAATAAGAATATATAATTTCGAACATTTCTTTGATTTTTTCCTCTTTCTTGAACTCAAAGGACCAGATACTTGTTTTGAAGAAGACATCAACGGATAATTTTAGCGAATACGCTTCGAATTTACGATGATATTTGAGAAAAGATTCGATAGAAAGCTGACAACAAGCCACAGAGCGAACTCCGAACTGAACGGTAAACAACAACTACGGTTGAATGCTCATGACGATTGATGTGGTGTATGAGCTGTCAATCAAAATATGTAACGCAATCTTCGGTAAAATGTTTCTTTTTGATATCTCTCCGTCTAGATAGAAGAAAATTCAACCATTTTTTTTTCTGTTGGATACTTAACACTCTAAACTAATTTTTGAAAAATTCTGCTCTGAAGCTATACGTTAACCTTAATTTAAATCGGCCGTTGCTAGGGAAAGTTTGCAGCCTCGTAAAACACGGAAAATTAAAGAGTGGGCAATCAAGTTCAAGTTCAATTTATTCACACTTGTTTATATGTTACAATTATTGGTTGAATATAACAAGCCATAAGAAAGAGAAAAATAAATAGGAGATAATAATTACAATCTTTAGATGATAGTGTGTAGTGGTCAAAGGAGCGAAAGCTTTCGAGTTAACCACTACCATGTTGAAAGTTAATGAGGGGAGGAATAAATAAACGAATAGGCTTGATTGTATCTTTACAGGGTTTTAAAAAGTATGACTGTTGGTTATAATGAGAGAAGAGGAAGAAAATAAAATTAAGGCTGCAACCCTGCTAGCAGAGGTTCTTTTCTCTTACCCTCTCTCCAGCTCCAAATTACCGAGGGAAAATCCTCTGGAAATAATTAGTTAGCATGGAAAATCCTCTGGAAATAATTATAATTTCTGGAACCACGCAATATTATATAGTTTCATTTAACATGTATAGTTTACAGCATTTGCATGAGTGTTGTTATCGTTCTATACAATCTCTCACCTCCGGCTCGAGCAATTTCTCACCTCGAGATCACATAGGCCGATAAAACGCTCCAATTCGTATTGTAAACACTACAGTTGTTTACCATTTACACGAAAATTTTGGACATTTCGGTTGGAATATAAATCGTAAACATTTTTTCGGTTTGTACCGTGGAAAATTTCCAAAATTAATGGAACATGTAAAAAATTAGTCCAAAATTCCCAACCGGAATTTCAAATCTGGAAATCGGATACCATTATTTTACAATTCCCAGTCAGTCGTACCAGTTCCAGGCCTTATGCTTAGTTTTTTCATCTGATGTTCTGATAATATTCTCTCGATATACATCCACTTCAACTTCTAAACTCCAATATTCCGGACGCACATAGCAATATTTTCCCCTTTCATGGATATTCTCGAGGCAAAACTCAGACAAAATTTCCCTTGTTCTGATTGGCTGAAAAAGTCCCGTGACGCGTGATCACCCTCCTCTGACCCTAACCTAACCCACACCGCGGCAAAACGTCACGCGCTTGCGTATTTGCTATTTCTTGTCCGCGCGCGGCCGCCCCCAGTTTCCCGCGAAAACAAATGAAACAACAGGCACATGCCGTGATTTTAACGTTTCTGCTTAAAAGCATTCATTTGTGAACTGTTTTGGCAAAAACTAAGAAAACTACTTAAAAGCTAAGCCTAAGACTTTAACAGGTTGAAGTTTTCTTAATTTGTAATTCATTGTGAGTTTACTAAGTTATAAAATTATTTAGTAAAAAAGTTGAAACCCTCGGTAATTTGAGAGCAGAGCCTTCGTTCTTTTGGCCAGCGGAGCATACCGTTTTGCCGCGGTGCAACCTAACCCTAACCTAAACCCTAAACCCTAACCCTAGGGTAGTCTATATCATCGTCTTTAAAAGAACGAAGTATCATAAATGAATATTCAATGACCCTGGAGTGTATATTTTTGGTGGCTCGGTGGCTCGGTGGCTCGGTGGCTCGGCAGTCGTGATTCAATGACCCTGGAGACTACCGAGCCACCGAGCCAGTGGCTCTGGGGTAGACCTTGGTAAGTGGCCCTGTATTCTGTAGTTTAACCTCTGTTTCTTAACATCTCGCATCGTAGTTAATACTGTATCGTATTGGTTTGATATAAATTTTTGTGACTTGTCGATTTCATCGACCTTGTTCAAACCAGTGATGTTCACTTTGAGTGAATCGAGCTCGTTGCGGATTTCACGCCGGATATTTGGCAGAAATTCTTTTTTAAATAGGAGATAATAATTACAATCTTTAGATGATAGTGTGTAGTGGTCAAAGGAGCGGAAGCTTTCGAGTTAACCACTACCATGTTGAAAGTTAATGAGGGGAGGAATAAATAAACGAATAGGCTTGATTGTATCTTTACAGGGTTTTAAAAAGTATGACTGTTGGTTATAATGAGAGAAGAGGAAGAAAATAAAATAAAGGCTGCAACCCTGCTAGCAGAGGTTCTTTTCTCTTACCCTCTCTCCAGCTCCAAATTACCGAGGGAAAATCCTCTGGAAATAATTAGTTAGCATGGAAAATCCTCTGGAAATAATTAAGTTGAAGTTGAAACCCTCGGTAATTTGAGAGCAGAGCCTTCGTTCTTTTGGCCAGCGGAGCATACCGTTTTGCCGCGGTGCAACCTAACCCTAACCTAAACCCTAAACCCTAACCCTAGGGTAGTCTATATCATCGTCTTTAAAAGAACGAAGTATCATAAATGAATATTCAATGACCCTGGAGTGTATATTTTTGGTGGCTCGGTGGCTCGGTGGCTCGGCAGTCGTGATTCAATGACCCTGGAGACTACCGAGCCACCGAGCCAGTGGCTCTGGGGTAGACCTTGGTAAGTGGCCCTGTATTCTGTAGTTTAACCTCTGTTTCTTAACATCTCGCATCGTAGTTAATACTGTATCGTATTGGTTTGATATAAATTTTTGTGACTTGTCGATTTCATCGACCTTCTTGTTCAAACCAGTGATGTTCACTTTGAGTGAATCGAGCTCGTTGCGGATTTCACGCCGGATATTTGGCAGAAATTCTTTAGACCAGATTTCTTTTAAGCTCTCGACTGTTAAAGTCTTGTTAGGAACTAGAAAAGGTACTAGATTGTTTGGGTTTCAGCCAGGATTTCAGTAAAAATTCATAAATCCCTCAGAGCAAAGTTTAGCGTGACCGCTCAGCCTCGCTTTAAAGTCTCAATGATTATTGTCAAGGTGACAAATTACCGAGGGTTTCAACTTTTTTAGTAAATAATTTTATAACTTAGTAAACTCACAGTGAATTACAAATTAAGAAAATTCCAACCTGTTAAAGTCTTAGGCTTAGCTTTTAAGTAGTTTTCTTATTTTTTGACAAAACAGTTCACAAATGGATAGTTTTAAGCAGAAATTTTAAAATCACGGGTATGTGCCTGTTGTTTCATTTTAGTTTTCGCGGGAAAATGGGGGCGGCCGCGCGCCGACAAGAAATAGCAAATACGCATGCGCGTAACGTTCTGCCGCGGTGTGCTCCTAGGGTAAAGTCTTGTAGTCTGGTGACGTCATCAAGTAACGGCAAAACGTTACGCGCATGCGTATTTGCTATTTCTTGCATCAAGTGACGTAATGATAACGTCATCAAAATCAGAAGAATTTTTAAATTACTAGTAATTTATGAATATTTTCCGAACCTACGAATTAAGGCGCATAAAACGGAGCATGCGTTTGCCATTACGACAAAAAATAAAGATTTTACGACACTTTTCAGTCCAATATTAAGCTTTTTTGGCGAATGAAAAGCCATAACTTTGGCATTTATTGTCGGTTTCCAAAATCCATGCCCGTTTTTGTGGAGAACGTGGTCAACAACATTTTAACGAAAAAAGGTTTGGTGTTTGGTGAAAGCGCGCTAAATGTTTAGGATTTTTAGAAACCGGAAGTGAAGAAATTAACGCATGCGCAAAAGTGCCTGTTTTGTGGTCGTGAAATACAGTAAAAACCCGCATGTAAGAACCTGGTTTTTAAGAACCTGTTAGGCTAAGATTGCCACATTAGACCCCCTTTACATAAGAACCTATTTTAGCCTAAAATTTGAAACAGGTTCTTATTTTAAAATATATTTAGAAATTTAAATCTGATTTTTCATAGGTAAAAAGGGTATACAATACAGTTTTAATTTTTAAAGAGTATAGACCTTTTACATGTAATTAAATTCATTTTTTTGTTTAAACAGTTTGTCGTATCAATATTTTTCAAGCAACAATCACATTTTTTTTACTTAAGAAAATAAGAACCTGTTTAAGAACCTAAATAGCCTAACTTCCCACTAAGCACCAATTTTATAAGAACCTCTTTAGGCTAACTTGAAAAAACAGGTTCTTACATGCGGGTTTTTACTGTAGTCGCAAAACTGTTGAAAGTTACTTACTTCGGCCATAATAGAAGATACAAAATAGAATAAAGTAAAATATACAACAAACAAAACATAGAGGCCAGGAAAACCAACACAGCGTTAGCTAATTACGTTGGTTTCCTTTGAAAAATAAAATTACAATAAATGATCTAATTACAATACTTATTTCAATGATGCAGTAAAGTCTACAACAATTGGTCGAATAGGATGCGTATTTTCTCCTATTTCTTCCAACAATGGCCAGTTTGGGGGCTTGGGTGAATACTCCAGCCTGCAATGAGCTATCTTGTTTGTCTGCAATTGAGCTTCGGACTGTGTGGAGCACATGCCAGGAACCCATTTCGCGGCAAACCGAAGAGCCAATAGAAATCGAGCTAAAATTAGACTGAGATCTCGTGGCGTTCACAACAGTTTGTTTTCCGACATCAACAATACTTTTTTAAGGATGAAAACTGACCTGTATTTTAATTAGTTGCACTGAGGTTCAATCACAACTTTACCAGGAACCCGAAAGCATTTATATATCTGGAGACAAAAGAGTGCATGTTTGACTTTGTGGAAGATTTGAGTTGAAAACCTGCCGGTCGAAAATCACTTGACTTCTTGAGTGGCCGTACATTTCTTCGTGTTTTTAGAAGCCATGTTCTCGCTGGAAGCACCCATTTCAGCTTCTATATCTTAGACAACTTTATAAAATAACCCACAGAAAATACGCGCTCTGATTGGTTGAATGCCGTGTTTCTATTTAAGTAATATAACACGCTATATAAGAGAACAAAGAGAACTTATATAAGAGAACAAAGACATGGAAAGCGTGTTATATTGCTTTTATAAAATAACGAACAGGAAAAACACGAGATATATCTTATGCACGCACGATCAGAAGATCAATTCTCCTAACCGTAACTGAGTCGTCAGAAATCGACCGGCGACGGTGAGTTTGCACAGCGCGGGAAATCTGAGAGAAACGAAGGCATGCTCTGTGTCCGTGTGTGGCTCTATTTTGAAAACAACTGCTTCAACATTCTCCGAAAAGAATAACTCGGAATTCAAGACATTTTTTCAGGAAATTTAAGGCATAAGGCATTCAAGGAGTAGAGGACTTGAACTGGGTGTTTTTGTCGCTGAATGTACACGAGGAAACAAGATTCCCCTGTTGAACTTTGAAGCAGGTTTTACTTTTAGTTGAATGAACTTTTATTTTCGCCAAACTCAATGGAAAGATCTGGCTGTTGGAACCTTCCTTCCAATGAGATGAGGCTAAGAGTGCAAGGTAAGAGGGAAAAGCTCATTTTGTTCTGTGAAAAAAAAAAAAAAAAAAAAAATTCACAACTGTCGCACGTGAGTTTGCAAAATTCATGTAGTTGTTCATAAAATGGCAAGGAGAAAGCTATTAAAAAACCTTACCTGAATTATCTAAGACCAAGCACGAAGAAATGTACGGCCACTCAAGAAGTCAAGTGATTTTCGATCGGCAGGTTTTCAACTCAAATCTTCCACAAAGTCAAACATGCACTCTTTTGTCTCCAGATATATAAAATGAATACTTTCGGGTTCCTAGTAAAGTTGTGATTGAACCTCAGTGCAACTAATTAAAATACAGGTCAGTTTTCATCCTTAAAAAAAGTATTGTTGATGTCGGAAAACAAACTGTTGTGAACAGAGTTGGTTGTTGCGCGGGATCCGCACTAGTTGGTTGGCGCGGAGCCTCCGGCCGCGGAGTACAAATAACGAACGTCCAACTCAAGTATCGTCTGCTCTCTCAGAGTACGATCCCGGTTCCTGTGAGAGAACGCCAGTCAAAGAAAACTCTCGCGAAACAATTCTATCAAATACTCTTATAAAATGAAACATCAAGTAAGAAAGAAGTTCTTGGACGAAAGTTAGATCACTGCTAAATAGACACTGCATAAAAACGACACGGAATGAACTGATTTTCTGGGAAATATGATAATGGCTGTAAACTTAAGCCTGATTTAAAGGGGCTGTGTCACGGTAATAGACTTTACATGCGCGTTCCGTGCCGGAAACAACTATTTCCACCGATTTTGATTTGAACTAACGAACCTCTTGTCTATGTGGGATGCTTAAAATCAAAGCAAATGTGCAAAAATAACTAACAAACAGTGTATATAAATAGTCTCCAGGGAAAATATTGAAAATCCTTTCAATCAAGCATTGAGGGAGGGAAGTTTAACTGTTTGTGTCCAATTAACAGCCACCAACCGAGCGATTACTCGATATATGCGCAGTAAGACAACATAGTCCCTTCAAACGTCGAACATTTTATGCGCCGAACCTAATTAGATCAAACGAAGCCGCCTAATTATCTTTTGTTTAAATTGCGTTCGCGCATGAAAAGTTCGCCTTATAAATAGCCCACTTCCGCGATATGTTAAATTAAATTTATTCTTTTCACAGAGAAAAGAATAAAATGCAATTTAGCACGGAGCCTCGTATTGAATCCTTTGTGCATGACAAGTAAAGCATATGGCGGAAGTGGGCTATTGGCTTGACATTTATATTCCTGAGACCTACGGTAGTCGCCACAAAAATAGTTATATTCCAAAACAGTATATAGACTTTTGTACACATTCATGGTTGAATAAATGAAATCGGGTTTTGAATGTCCGAGGTATCAATGTCACGTATACGTAATACTTGGTTACTACTACTACTAATAATATTACTACTACTACTATAAAAAAAGTAAACATTCTTAACGCCAATCATAGAAATTAAAGTCAGTCAGTCAATAAATCGATAAATCAATACTTGGTTACTGTGTTCTCACTTTGTTCGGCATGAGAAGTTGGTTGAAACGTTTTGTCGACAGCTCGAAAAAATGCATATTTACTCGTGGTTGAAAGAGCTAGTATTACGGAAGAGGAGTAATTGGGCTGCATCAACTGGTCACGTGACCTTGTCAATCAGAAATATTGGCGCTAGCTCAAAACGGATTCCAGAAATGGAAAGAGCGTGTCAATATTAGCAACTGACGCGAGTTTCATCTTAATATCTCTAAAATTATAACTTTTTGAAATATCTAAATTTAAACAGAGTTTGTGAGCTGGACTGCAACTCATAAACACCCAGTTAAATTTAGAGATTTCAAAAAAATTATAATTGCTTCAATTTTACGATTTTCGGTGCTGGAGCTTCTGCATGGTAGCTATCTCACTAGATCGGAGTAACGGGATGGTGGAAAATTCGAGATTTTCAAATAACTCAAACCTTTTACATATTCTTGTAGCCAATTTATAAGCTTTAAAATGAGATATGGTTGAAGTGCCTACGATATTTCCTCGAGGCGCTACATATGTTACAATGAACGAATCCTGAAGGTATCCGGTAACCTTAACGTCCTCAATATTCTAGTTTTGTCAAGGTGTTTTTGTAATAGCAGAAATATTTTGCTTTTCACAGGCCAAGACACTTCTCTCTGCAAAACGACTGCAACCATGAAAGAAGAGAACCAAAGTTTTTCTATTACAATCTGCTTTTTCTTCCTCGCCGTGTTCACACTATTCCACGAAGCCGTCATCTTAACAGCGACGCAAGATATTCTAACGGGAAGCTCAGTTCCAACCACTATTGTGTTTATAGTGTATGCTGTCCCAAATATACTGGCTTCATTCACAGTACCGTGGATAATCCATCGGTTGCCTTATCTGGCTTCTTTGACAGTGGCGGTACTTGTCATTTTGTTGTCCATTCTATCTACCGTCGTTGTGGATAATTTAATGTTAAGGATGGTTGGAGTAGCTCTATTAGGAGTAGCAAAGAGTGTGCTGACTATCTTGGTTATGGCCATGGCGGCAAACTACAGGCGGCTAGAAGAGTTGATCAGCGCCCTTCGCACAGGCTACGCCTTCGGGACTTTATTTTCTCAAATCGGTTATACAGGTAACTGCAACCGGGACCAGTTAGACAACGAGAACCAATCACATTGCAGAACAAAAACCAAGCATTTAAACTTCAGTTATTTGAGCCAATCAGTGTCGAGTACAATACAACAGCATTTCAACTTTCTCGAAGTTGGAATGCTTTGGTTTCGTTCTGCAGTGTGATTGGTTCTCGTTTATCTATTAATTTTAAAAAGATCTATTTTCATCAAAATAGTTGTAATATTTAACGATATTTTGTGGACGTACCTAATAAATAAACGTGCACCAGTATCTTCTGTTCAATTTTATACTCCTTAGTTCACATTCACGTTTGAACGAGATTCTTGATATTGTCAGTATAATTGTAACGGCTATTTCAAAAAACGTCGGATCAAATCTTTAATGACAATCAGTAAGTCTTGCTTTATAATGTATATATTTTCCTTATAGCTTTAACAACGTGGACTTGTGTAACCCCACGAACATCCATCGCTCTCTCTATACCGTTCTGTTTTGCACTACTTGTGATCTACGCCGTTCTGGACAAAGAACCTCTAAAAGCTGACCCACGTTCCGAATCAAGTGCTTTTCCAAATACGCAATATACGCCTTTATCAGACGATGCAGAGAAGCACAAGAAATCTAAGTCCAAAGCAGTGTATGTCGTCTTTGTTTTACGGAAGGTATTTCCTCTTGCAGCGTTCCTCTATTTGAATAGGGTGTCCAGAGATGTTTGCCTGAACGCAATCTTGACGACCTTAGCTTTTCCTAACTCTCCGTTTCTGCCTCGAGATCACTACCAATATTACGCGATATGTTTTACCTTGGCTCGTCTCCTTGGAGGAATAGGGCCTCTACTTGTCTCTCGTGCTTGTCCCGATATACCGAACATTATACATATTCGTAAAATATGGATTTTGGCCATACTGGATGTGATTCTAATCTTCCTGTTTGTCTTGGTGTCGTGGTATCGGTTCATTGCCAGTGTTGCCGTCGTATTAGTCCTATGCTTTATACATGGATTGATTAACGGCATGCTTTCAGTTTATGCCACCATTTGTACTGCTGAAGAGTTTCCTGACAACAAGGAAAAAGGCACCGCACTTGGCCTGATGAGCGCTGCTTCTGCTGTTGGAGTTCTTGCCGCAGGAATAGGTGGTGCTATCATAGAATCTCTTTTGAAGAAACACTGTGTGTCGGAGCTGCATTTAGGCGAATTTTGTTGGACTCGCTTCAGGTCAGTTCAAGGGTGGACGCACAATCTACACTGCCATGAATAATTGAGGCACGATCAGCCCCTAAATGATAAACTTTCTCATGACGAAAGACAAACATAATTACTCAGAGTTGCAGAGTATGCTTTCCAGGTATACTGGAGAAAATGTGAAACAATTTTGATGAAGGATGACAAAGATTCGAGTGGATGAAAAATACTGCTTTTAAGATATATTTTAATAATAACATGAATAATAATATTATTACTACGACTACTACTATAATAAAAGTAAACATTCTTAACGCCAATCATAGAAATATTACAATCATTAAGTAAATAAATAAGTAAAGTTAGTCAGTCAATAAATCAATAATTTGATCTGATATGTAGCAAATAGTTAAAGGAATAAAAACAACCTATCTTATGTAATTTTATCCATCTATAGATGAAATCTTTCGGTCATAACTAGGAGCGTCCATATCTCCTGTATAGTTGTCACAGCGTTTTTACAAGTTGGGCTATTTTTAGGTTATTTGCTCCGCCAATTGGAAGATTGCAATGAATATAATGCTAATTCAAGCCGTTTAACTGTAACCTACTAAAGAAATGAGTTTAATAAGGCAATGACTACATTGTAGTTCAATTACCATAATGCGTAGCCTGCGAACAGCATCCCCAACTTGAGAGAGAACGGCGCGTAACATCGCTAGGTAGCATCCAAAGTAATTATTTCATTTAGTTATTTGATTAAAATATTTTTGTTTTTCTTTACCATTCGACAACACATTACTGCTGCTGGAAACTGATTTAATAAGCGTGAATGCGATTCCTGACAGTCACTGATAATATAAATGTATTACTAATGCTTAGCAATTATAACAGAAGTATTCAACACAAGGATTACTTCTGTTTCGGGTGTTACTAAAACGAGTAACGCAGTAACGAGTAATGAGTACCGGAGTAACGGGAAAACGAGTAACGACCAAAAATTGCAAGAGGTAAAAAATTAGAAAACTAGTAACGGAGTAACGAGAAAACGAGTGACGACCAAAAATTGCAAGAAGTAAAAAAAAATAGAAAACGAGTAACGACCAAAAATTGCAAGGAGTAAAAAATAATAAGAATTCTTTACAGAAAATATTCACAGAAAATTTACGAAAAAGTCAACAATGGACGGCCTTCCATTTTCGCGCCATAGATGTCACGTGACAAAGAATGCAGACAACTTTAGTCATGGCGTCCTTTAGGGCTTGGTATATAACGTGTTACAAGATACACCAAGATACAGTGATACGGTGATACAGTGATACGAACATCTCAAATTTCCTAGTTTTAAGCGGACGCGAAATGGCCCCGCTAAATACAGGTTCCAGTATGAAACGGACTGTTGTATGGGTCACTTGAGCTCTTGCAGCTGTGGCGCGACGCTAATTTAACGGTATTATATTTCAGCAAGACTGCTTTGTATGACAACTTTGTTATTTAATTTTAACTTTTGAACGTTACGCATTTAACATTGAATCACTTTATTGCCCTTGTTGAAGAAACGTTTTTGCAACACACATACGAAATTAACGCTGAAAGCTTTATTCTCAACAACTAGATTTAGGGACGGACCATTTGAAAATTGATGGAGAGGGGGCCCGTTATTTTTTGTTCAAATTTTTTTTTACGACTTCTCAGTTGCTGCAAGAATTTTTTCTGGCATCAGAACCTTGCACGATTTTTTTAAAGTTTCACCCCAGGCTTCCCAGACTCGACGTATATTTCCCGCTTATTAGTCTGTTGGGTTACCTGTGGTTTATCGATTAGTTTCATAACGATCTCAGAAGAGTTTAAATAATTGCTTCGTGTGAATTCTCTTTTCCGATTCCTACGAAATGAATCTTCAATAATGAAAGATTGATACTTAATGAAGTTGTGTGAGTGGTTTTTTGGCGATTTGGGGCCTTCTAAAGCAGTTTATTAGGATTCGAAATTTTGACCGTTGGCCGAGGCTCTAACAAAATTTACAAGGTAGGCAAGTCGACCTCGCCAAAGCACAGACTTACCTCAAAGATCACCCAAAAATCGGCACTTTTCTTCCTCGCTCGCTATTCAGCTTTCGGCACAGGAGGGAATAGTTATCAAGCAACATCTGACCAGAGATTTAGGAAAATCCATCAAATCTATCATCGCCAAACGGCATCCTCGAGACCCAAAAAGCGCGACCTTCCAATGATCTGTAAGAACCAGAATGACCAAACCGGCCCAAAATTTTCCCGACCCTACCCAAAACGATGCAAATCGCCTTTTTTCATGGGGGACCCTCAAGCGTGAAATTATACTTCCGCTCGAGGAACGGAAACAAATATATCGCCAATCAGAGAGACCATTAGTAGGCCTTTTAACGAAACTGGCGGTTACAGACTAATTTTGAATATGGAACTCGCGAAAATTTCTCACGTGGAACTGTCATAACACTCGGTGAAGACCCCAGCCCACTGTCTTGGTCCTCTGATTGGCGAGTTCCAAATTCAAAATTAGTCTGTAACCGCCAGTTTCGTATAATTTCACGCTTGGGGGTCCTCCCATGAAGAAAGGCGATTTCCATCGTTTTGGGTAGGGTCGGGAAAATTTTGGGCCGCTATTCTGGATTTTACAGATCATTGGAAGGTCGCGCTTTTTGGGTCTCGAGGATGCCGTTTGGCGATGATAGATTTGATGGATTTTCCTAAATCTCTGGTCAGATGTTGCTTGATAACTATTCCCTCCTGTGCCGAAAGCTGAATAGCGAGCGAGGAAGAAAAGTGCCGATTTTTGGGTGATCTTTGAGGTAAGTCTGTGCTTTGGCGAGGTCGACTTGCCTACCTTGTAAATTTTGTTAGAGCCTCGGCCAACGGTCAAAATTTCGAATCCTAATAAACTACTTTAGAAGGCCCCAAATCGCCAAAAAACCACTCACACAACTTCATTAAGTATCAATCTTTTATTATTGAAGATTCATATCGTTGGAATCGGAAAAGAGAATTCACACGAAGCAATTATTTAAACTCTTCTGAGATCGTTATGAAACTAATCGATAAACCACAGGTAACCCAACAGACTAATAAGCGGGAAATATACGTCGAGTATGGGAAGCCTGTGGAGGAATTTAGTTCAAAAGTTATGCTTTTGGTAGCCTGGGAAACCAGCCGACTCTTATCGCTCCCCACTCGCGAAAGAGACGTCTGGGAAGTGAGGCAGAAAATGCCATACTGATGACGTAGCAGATAGCCGTTTCACTATGCATAAATTAGTTGCAATTCTCAGAAGCCGAATGCGAACAACAGAGTTCTTTTCAAGGAATATAACTACCGTGGCTGCTCGTTTGCTTGGCAGTGGATCACCGTCATGAACAACCATGAAATTCAAGCCTATATATTTAGCGTGTGTTGGTAGCTCGCTTGCTTCGTTCTTTCAGCG
This sequence comes from Actinernus sp. WN-2022, assembly GCA_030867875.1. Taxonomy (NCBI): domain Eukaryota; kingdom Metazoa; phylum Cnidaria; class Anthozoa; order Actiniaria; family Actinernidae; genus Actinernus; species Actinernus sp. WN-2022. Next base: position 761,802 of record JAOWCC010001148.1, on the reverse strand, counting down.
GCTCGGCCCGGTCAAGCGAATTCAAAACCTACACACAGCACAGCAGGCCACTTTTCAAGCCAGCTCTTTTGTCAGGTCAGTAGCCGAAGAGGTTAGCTACAGAATGCAGCGGTTATTTTCAGGTATACTACCGAGGCTGCCCGTTTGCTTGGGTGATTGATTCATATCACACTTGGTTCGTGATTCATAGCACACTTACATGTAATTATGTTTATTCATAGCCCAGATTCACTGTCTGAACGATTTATCCGCCGCAACAACAACTCATCCAGTGTTTTGTGATAGCTCAGTGTATGTAGGTTTACTGATATAAAATTATAAACAACTATGACAGTACTCAGTACCTTTCTTGTAAATGTTTTGACAGTACGACATTTCGCTTTACTAGCCGCTGAAAGAACTCAGTCTGCAAAGGAGCCAACAACAGCACCGGCACACGCTAAATAGGCTTGAATTTCATGAGTTGTTCGTGACGGTGATCAACTGCCAAGCAAACGAGCAGCCACGGTAGTTATATTCCTTGAAAAGAACTCTGTTGTTCGCATTCGGCTTCTGAGAATTGCAACTAATTTATGCATCGTGAAACGGCTATCTGCTACGTCATCAGTATGGCATTTTCTGCCTCACTTCCCAGACGTCTCTTTCGCGAGTGGGGAGCGATAAGAGTCGGCTGGTTTCCCAGGCTATGCTTTTGGTGAAAAGGCGAAAACATAATCCGAGTAGATATGCGGGAAACACCGTCAAGAGCTGTTTTTATAATTTCCCAATTCCCCAACATATTTTTGCAGCAGAGATATCAATTGACATTTTGTAAAAAATTCAGACAAATCGAATAAATTCTTCTTGAGTTAGAGCTTTTTGGTTGAAAATCGAAAGCGTAGAAAATAGCACAAGATTTCCCGACAATGCAATGTTGATTTCCGATCAAAGCTACGCGCCGCATCGAGAACATTTTATAGTCGGTTCTAGTTTTCTTAGGACTTGGGAAATGGAAAAGGCGAAATGTCCTTGAGGGACAAAGCCATAGCGAACACCTATATAAATGACAAAGGAAGGGCACAGAAATCAAAGGCCTTAAAAGCCAGTGACAGCGATTTGCAGGAGTCTGAAGGTCCTGAAACAGCACGGCAAATAGCGAGATCGTGGTGTTGGTTTCAAGCGATTCAGAGTTTTAATATGTTTCCATCTAAGCTTTCTTGGAAACAAATCTTCTCTCGGCTGGTTCCTATCAATTCTTCCTTATGTTCAGATGTGAACCACTCGACACTCTGTCTGAACTTATCGGGTTTTGCGTACCCTGTTCCAGAGGTGCTCAGGTACGGATATACTGTAATGTGCCGCTATCGAAGGAGTTATGATTCACGAAGGAGTTTTGTTTTGCGAGACTCGATTTCAGCTGGTCGCGCCTCGCTCAACCGACGATTTCGAGCCTCTGGTATCCAGGGTAGGTTTCGCGAGGCTCGTAGTCGTATGCATTGTTTGGCCTAGCTTGTTTTGCTTCTTTCCAAGCTAAGGGCATCCTGCTGGAGCTTAGCCTTGCTGGAGCATTTAGCCCTGCTTGCTTTTGGAAGACATAAGACCAATAACCCATGGATCGAGGGTAGAAAAACGTTTCTCAATAAACATGAAATGAATTTATGCTAGCTTTCCCACACTGGAAACCCCGTCGGCTTTGAAACATTACATAACTCTTCTTGCATTTTTTTTTGCTATGAACCTTCGAAAAGTGTTCACTACTTGTGTGAAGAATGTTTTGGTTTAAAATGAATACTTTATGTTCTACGCTTGTTTGAAACCTGGGTAGACATGATCTTGACGTCATATAATTAATCCGACTTTGCAATTATTTGAAGAAATACTTTAAATGTTGACTAAACGGACTTTTTTTCTTTACTAACAACTCGCAAACTGTATATATTTTCTATGCGTCGATGTTGTTGTGATAGAAAGGCGCCATGGAGAATAATGCATTAATGAGATGACGTCTACCCAGGTATCGACCCAAGCTTTTACTTACGCGTCATGAGTCAGGAAAGGTCAAATTTACATGATTTCAAACAAGCGTAGAACATTGGGTATTTTCTGAAAGTACTCAAAACTTTTCGAAGGTTCTTAGCTATAAAACTTGAAGGGTTATAGGCACTTTAACACTTCTTTTTCATCAGTCCCCTTCAACAAATAAAGTATAGTTCATGAGTTTATTGCATTAACTTGTTCATATCAATCAAACTGGATGGGCTATATACCCGGCCATTTGGTTCGATAATTTAACCCAAAAGAATCCTAATAAAATAAAAATCATTCAAAGAACAATTCTATAAAATATTTCCTCCCGGCCAGTTGAAATATATAAGACCAAGAACAATGAATTAAGGGACTGTTGGCAATCTAGCACAGTTTTCAAGTGATCGAATATTCTAAAGTTGAGAACGCAATGAGGTGGACTTAAATTTAAGTTGAACGTTCGTTTATTTATCAGGTAATTAGTTGCATGTAATTAGAATGTTTATCTTAATTAATTGTAAAATACGGGTGTGAAATAAAGTATTTGTTTGTTGTTGTTTGTTTGCATGACAAGTTCCAATTAGGAAATATTTCCCGCATCATAAGTCCTTATGCAATACATTGGTCAACAATGGTCACGAGGAAATCAATCTTGTCAGATAAAACAGCATGCGAAAATAAGTAATCCTGTGAAATTTGAGTGTCGTAGCTTTCATTAGTCTTCATTGTTACAGAGTAATTAGGGTTTGAATTATAGGAGTATAGAATGGTCCTTCAAAACATTGTGAGTCTCGGCAAAATTCTAGCAAGTCTCGAAATCTCGGCATTTCAAAAAAGAGTCGGATTTTGAACAAAGGTCTCGGCGTGTCTCGGATTTGATCATTCTACATACCCTTTGCACGTTACGTTATGTCTCAAGTGGCTGTGGGTACCAGTGCCTCTCAGGGTGCCTCTTCAACCACTTGACTTCTGCCAACATATGACTAACTTTCCTTCTTTTACCATCTTCTCCTTTGAGCGCCACATCATGCGTCAGGTATCTGATAACTACCCTGGGTCTAACTTCTCTATCAAACCTATTAATTAAAACACCTGCATTTGGAGAACACATGTTCATAGTTCCATTGATCACGACTCTTGAGAAGGAATCACAGATTCATAGGGCACTAATTGTCTGCACATCTGGGTACAAGCCCCTCATCTTCACAATCTAAGGCGACTCGTTTTATGGGTGGAGATGGGATAATTGCATCCTTCTTGTACTGTCACATTTCACCCAGAGTTCCATGGTGTTGAGCAGAAAGCTCTGGGAATTCCAGTTGCCTTAGATTGTAGTTGGCTTCTCTGGTTATTAAATCGATACCCTGAACCTTCAATAGTATGGCTTCATCTTGTTTTGTCTCTGCAGCTCTCTTAATTGACTGTTCAGCTGTTTCTGTTACACATTGTATTAGCTACTGCTGCTTCTTCCCATATTTTCTTATTCGATTTTTATCGCAAAAAAGGCATCTATCAGCAGGCAAGAGCAGTTTTGCTGTGGATGGTTGTTCTGGCAATCTACGCCTTTTTACAGAGCTAGGGCCTAGGTCAGCATTATTAGATACATTCTTGCGTTTTAATGGTCGAGATACGTGTGTGAATGTCTGATAACAAGACCTGTGGTATCCATATTTATTTGGCTGGAAAGTACGTGGCACGTGTGAGCAGATATCATCAAGTCTGTCTTGGAATTGATCTGGGACTGTTGGATCTGAGCAGATTCCTGATTTGTTTTGAAACGTTTCTCTGACATTACTGTTAAGTTTGACTCAGTTTTGAATAGTCCAATTTCGTATTCGAAAATTATCGCTGAATGCAGGGTTAGCCTCATTCTGAAGTTAAACATTCTTAAATACCAGCGAGAAGGTGGGCTATTCACAACTCTGTATTGTTGTAGTTTCATGTTTTGCACCTTCCGTAGTCGTTGCATTCAGAGGTAATTTTCGAATACGAAACTGGACTATTGGTGAAAATGAATTATGCATCCCAAGGTCGTCTTCCTTTGCTTCTTTCTACTTGTAGTTTTAAGGTTTAGTGGCTTTTCACCCTTGTGTTTGTTCATATCCATGTCACCATTGATGATTTACCAATAAACGAACAGAAATAGCTTGAAAACCAACACACAGATTGCATCGATATGCAGTCATTTCTTCACCGAACCTCTTCGCCTTGTTCTGGTTTTCGCGCCAAATTAAAATGCATCGACTCTTGAATGCGAACTCCTTACTTAAGGGGGTAGGCACAGTAAACAGCTTGATATATTGCTACATTGTAACTTCTTTTCCTTCATTTGTATTCTTATTATTATTATTATGTTTAATAACAATATATTTCATGAGATGCAGGAATGGCGGTCGGACGTACTTTTTTTTGCTCCCAACTACTGACTGCTCCCAAACTCATTTACTGGAAGTTAGTTTGAAATTTGTAATTTCCACTACACTATAGTATTTCTCAAAAGTATACTGATCTAATCTGATGATATCATATATTATCAACTGCATAATGCCACCGAAATCTACAAAGGGGAAATCGACTGATGAGGTTCTCGGCGAGAGCGAGTTAAGGCAATGATGTCAGCACAGGAAACCTTATTCAAATCACTGATCGACTCATTAGTGAACTCTACGATTAACCGTGTCGATAACCTAGTCATGGACGTCGCAAACCTACGTGCCAGTCTAGAATACTCGCAAAAGGATATCGAGTCACATGGCGTAAATCTCGAAGCCAAAGATCAACTTCTGGCCAATATTTCGCAGGATATTGGAGAAATTAAGAAATCGGTCTCGAAGTACAGCGAGAAGGCAACTTACCTTGAAAACCAGAGTCGCAGAAATAACATTAGAATATCTGGTATCCCTGAATCTACCAGGAAAGAAACATGGGAGGAAACTGAAACAAAGACCAAACGAATCTTGAAAGAGAAGCTTCGCCTAGACTCTGAGCCACAAATTGAAAGAGCGCACCGTATAGGAAGCTCAACGAAACCTGATGGTACTCCCCGCCCCGGCCCTAAGACTGTCATATGTAGGCTCTACGATTGGAAGGAGAAGGAACTAATACTCAAGCAAGCGAGAATTTTGAAGCCTGAAGGACTTTTCGTGAATGAAGACGTAGCGGCGGAGACTATACAGAAACGAAAGGATCTATATCCCAAGTTAAGAGAAGCCAAGGAACAAGGAAAGATTGCATATTTCGTGTTGGACAAACTCGTAATTAAAAATAGGCACTCTACGTAATTTATTCTATTATAGTAAGTACTCTAAATCTCATTTTAAATGAATTTACCTTTAGTTTGTAAATTTTGCGCGAAGTCAGTCAGGGAAAATCAAAGATATACTCAATGTTCACACTGCTTTTGTTACTATCATGTTAAATGTACATGTCTTAATAATCTCTCTGACTGGAACCTAGCGCAAAAACTACCCTCTTGGCTGTGTTCAAATTGTTTAAAATGTTCTTTTCCTTTCAACCATCTTGACGATGATTATTTCGACTACTGTATTTATGAGCTAGCCAATGGTTCTCTAAATTATGATTACGACAGGTTAGCAACTTTAAATTTCAATCCTTTATTTAATAATCCTGATGTTAATTTAACTTTATTCCAGGACTTAGATCCTGATTTGAACTTCAATTGCCCTAAAACCTGCGATTACTTACTCGTTGACCAGTTCAACAACTTGTTCAATACCTCAGCTCCATATCCAGAGCCATCTTCACTTTCATTTATGCACTTAAATATTCGGAGTTTGTCGCGTAATTATGATAAATTGACTGATTTTTTGTCATGTTTGTCGTTCAAGTTCTCGTTTATTGGCCTTTCAGAAACTTGGTTAACCGAAAAATCCAGTCATGTTGATATTCCTGGATATACATTTATACACCAAAATCGTGAAGATAAATCTGGTGGTGGAGTGGCTATTTACTTAGACGAAAAAATTGAATTTAGAATTCGTGAGGATTTAAATTACAAAAGCTCTGACTTATTTGAAGCTCTTTTTATTGAAATTCAGAATCCTCTCGGGAAAAACACAATTGCTGGTGTAGTTTATAGACCTCCTAACAATAATTCAGATGCCTTTCTTGTGAAATACAATGAAATAATTTCCAACATTTCTAAAGAAAACAAACTTACTTACATAATGGGAGATTTCAATCTAAATCTCCTTAACCGTGACAGCCACTCTGTTACGGGTGAATTCCTAGATGGTATGTTCTCTTGTTCCCTTTTTCCACTAATTACAAGACCCTCGAGAATAACCGCTAACTCTGCAACACTAATTGACAACATTTTTACTAATGATTTTACCAATATAAAGAGCGGGCTCTTTTTCACGGACATTTCTGATCATTTTCCCGTATTTTCCATTTCAAATGACTCCAGTTTTCCTAGTCCCAAAAAAAGCGACGTACTTTTTGCGCGGGTTTTTAGCGAAGCCAACAAAGAAAAATTTGGCAATTCTTTGAATGGCATTAACTGGTCTGAAGTATATAACTCTTGTGATCCAAATGATGCGTATAATGTATTTGTAAACAAATTCACTAAAACCTACAACGATTCTTTTCCTTTTAGAAAATTAAATAAAAAAGCTTTAATTTCACCTAAAAAACCATGGATATCGAGCGCTCTTATGAAATCAATTAGCAGGAAAAACAAACTTTATAAACGGTTTCTTAGAAACCCTTGTCCACGTAACGACTTTAAGTATAAAAATTATAAGAATAAACTAAATCATTTGTTAAGAATTTCGAAACGTAATTATTATGAATCGCAACTAGTAAAGGTGCGAAATAACATGAAGCAAACTTGGAGATTATTGAATGAGATAATTCACAGACGTAAATCCAGGTCTAAACTACCCTCAACGTTCATGCATAATAATAATGAAATTACTGATCCTTTAGAAATTGCTAATCGATTCTGTAGTTATTTTACAAATGTTGCTGTAAATTTAGCTGATCAAATCCCTGATACTCCTATATCTCACACATCATTCCTATCGGGTAATTATCAATCTAGTATCTTTCTTAAACCCGTTACAAAAAATGAGATAGAAGATATATGTAATACTTTTAAATCAGGTAAAGCCTCTGGGCATGATAATGTATCAATAACAACAGTTAAACAATCTATACTTAGTATCTCTGAGCCACTTAAGTATATTATCAACCTATCTCTAACTACGGGTATTGTCCCTGATAGTATGAAGATTGCTAAAGTCGTTCCTACATTCAAAGCAGATGATCCAATGTTCTTTAATAATTACAGACCGATATCTATTCTACCTTGCTTTTCGAAATTTCTAGAAAGGGTTGTCTACAACCGAATTTACGACTTTATAAATGCTAAAGATATTTTATATCACAATCAATATGGATTTAGAAAAAATCACTCTACGTCATTTGCGCTTCTACAATTACTAGATAATGTGTCTACTGCAATAGACCAAAAAGAATTTACAGCTGGTATTTTTCTTGATTTATCTAAAGCCTTTGACACGGTTAACCATCGCATCTTATTTGATAAGCTCTATCACTATGGTATACGTGGAATCGCTCTTGAATGGGTAAAAAGCTATTTTACGAACAGAAAACAATTTGTACAATACAATGACTCCAGTTCCTCTCACCAAAATATCGCTTGTGGCGTTCCTCAAGGTTCAATACTTGGACCACTTTTCTTTCTTTTGTATATAAATGATATTTCAAATGCCTCAAATATATTAAAATTTATTTTATTTGCAGATGATACGAACGTTTTTTTGTCTCATAAAGATCCTAATTCTTTAAAATGATTAAAGTTTCCACCTGGTTTAAAGCAAATAAACTTTCACTAAACTCAAAAAAGACAAATTTCATGGTATTTAAATCACGACAGAGACCGAATTACACAATTGACCCCCTATTAATTGATGGTATTAAAATTAAACAGGTATCACAAACCTCGTTTTTAGGAGTTATAATTGATCAAAACCTAGCCTGGAACTCTCATATAAATTATATAACAACTAAAATTTCAAAGTCAGTTGGAATCATATACAAATCAAGTTTTTATTTACCTAGGAAATCATTGCTTTCACTATACTACTCTTTAATCTATCCATATTTGCATTACTGTAATATAGTTTGGGCTTCAACCTACCCAACTAATCTTCGTAGACTACTGCTCCTACAAAAACGTGTTGTAAGGACAATAGAAAACACACATTTTGATGCTCCCTCTGGTCCTATTTTTAAACAATTAGAGATATTGAAAGTCTTTGAAATAAATTCACTGCAAACTGGCATTTTTATGTACTCTTATTCTAATCATTTACTTCCTTCTAGTTTCAATGGTCGGTTTACTTCCGGCAAACAATTATATAATTATAATACCAGAAATGCTTCTAGACTTCGTTCCCACTTTTGTAGAACTAGACTCAAACAATTTTGCATTAAATATCAAGGCCCGCAACTTTGGAACTCATTAAACGATGAGTTGACAAATTCTTCTAGCTTAAAAAAACTTTAAATCAAACTTAAAAATATTCTTATTAACGTCATATTGACAACTTAATTACTGCCATTTAGAATACAGCTTCCTTGTCTATATACTCTCTTGCTGTAATGTATGTACAGAGCTCCCTTGTTTATCTTAGCTTTAATATATGTAACCGCCATCTCCTGTAATGTTTATTTAATTATTTGTAATCTCGTATGTAAGGGGAAGCCTGAACTTCCATAAGCCTTACGGTTTCTCGTTTAGGCTTCCTCGTCACTGTTTTCCCCCCACAAATTATACTGCTTATGTTATTGTACAATGTGGCAAACAAATAATAAAAATACTTAGTGTTCATTGATGATAATAAGTATATATTACTTACCTTTGTCTGCTGTTTTCCTGAATTTGACTCGAAAATATGGTTTCTTTCTTTCGTACCGTGGGGAGTACAGTGAGGTTTCCTTAGAAGTCACGTAAACATTAATCACGTGCCCGAAGCGTTGCCATGGGGACCAAAGGCCAGCTCATCGAGTCGTCATTCACTTGCAAGTTGCGTTTTTTCGAGAGCCGGGTGAAGAAGTAAGCTTACATCTACTTTGATTTTGAACTTGAAGACTTCAAAATGGACATAACTGGAGATGTAAGTAGCTCATTCAACTTCTAAGGAATATATTGAAGCTGGTTTGAACGAGTTTAGTCATCCATAGTCAGAGATTACAGGTGCTAGGTACACAAGAACGATGCAGGAACTTTTCCCAACGGCAACGGCGCTGCAGCGGGCGCTTTTGCGTTTTGCTTTGAAACTATGTTCTCGTTTTTTTAAGGTATTCGAACCAGAACTTTATGAATCTCTCGTTTCTTGAGAACGTTAGTTTTGGAAAAGAAGATAAGGTAAGATATGTGTAATGTCGATATCTAGCTCCGCCATGTAGCATTTGTATAAAAATTGTAACACCTAGCTATTTGAATACAGTCTGCATGATCTTGACTGCTTGATTACCATTTAAACCTATCACCTTAAAAACTATATATGGCCTCTAGCCCGGCTTATTCTAGCTGGAACTAGAGGGCTCTTTTACATGCAATCCGCCGTGGAAGGTAAGCTAGCGAGTAGCGTTGAGATGAATCCGTCGAGACCACATGGCATCCTTTTACTAACACTTAACCACCCTTTTGCTACCTTTTCAGTTTTTGGCTGCTTCGGTCTCATAAAAAAATATTGGATCAGTACGTGAATGGGATATCTCGCAGAGCCAGAGGCAACATAAGCGTAGACTGCATTGGCTTAGCTTGGTAAATCAGCAAGATGGCCGCCATATTAAAGGCATAACAGGAATTCTGCGCCATGGCCTTTTTTGAGCGTTTGAGCCGATTCAGTACATGAAGATATAAATAACAAGTGAGGGTTCTGGAGTAGTTCTGATAAACATAAGAATGTATTGATGTATAAAATAATTATAAGAGCTATTTGGTTTGTGTATGAATGGTAATCATTCATTGGCTATGCTTTTAAAGGGGCACTGTCAACTGCCAAATGATAAACATTAATAACTACTCAGATTAGCAGAGTATGCTTTTTAGGTGTGTTGGTAAAAATTGAAGGATGGCAAATATTCGAGTGGATGAAAAATACAACTTTGAAGGAAAATTTAGAGCAATCTGAACTCAGCGACAGTTCATAAATCAAGATTCTAGAATTAGCTTTTGTAATCCACTTTAAACTTTGCAATCCTTTATCGAAAGAAAATAACTATATTGGGGCAGTCACATAGTACTCTTCTTCAATTTCAGGGCATTGTTTCCATTGTTTATTCAGTTTTGTTTTAACGAAGGTTGAATTTTAATGACAGTGCTCCTTTATTCTTGACCTGTCCCAAGACTGTACCAATTTGTAACTTTTAATATAAGGAACTGGTCAGCAAATGGGAGAGGTGTTAGGAAATGAAATAAAAAAGCCAAGGGGCTTCAAATCTTAAAATCCCCTTTTTAATTGCTCATTTTTGTTTTATATTTCAAACATCTCAACACTGCAGAAATGCTAGAGAGCACAAGAGATGATCTGTTGAAAGCTTGTGGTTTGAAAGGCGGACAGATAGTGTTGCTTCGGAAAGGGTTGAAAGCCTATAAAGACCGTACAAAGGTATAGTGTGCTGTATGTTACATAATAATGTTCACATATTTCACAAAAGAATCCAACCTACATGAATAATTAATTTCAATTTTCAATATATGTAGCAAGTATTATACTACAAAAAAATGAACATGCATGAGAGAAATGCTAAACACAAGTCCAAGGTGAATATTTTTAGCATTTCTTCAATGTTCTGAAAAGAATGATCTTACATGTGAAACTTTCAGAAAATAGAATACATTGATTTGAGGGTTCTTTATTTGGTATATAATGTAGGCTTATGCATGTGACAAAAGAAAATTACCAGTTCAAAATAGTTAAACATTCTCGAGGATGCTATATAATCTGATTGTACTGTTGCAGCTATATTATTTATTTAATTACTGCAAATTGCTCTCTTCCAGAATATGTCATCCATCGAAATGAGAATACAGTTTCTTTAATTATTGTTTTTATTCTCTTTTTCCTTGAGCATGGGATCTAATAGTATTTCATTGGGTCTCCTTTCATTGGGTCTTTTGTTAGGTATACCTTGTTAGATTTGTGGCCAATTTAGAACAAGATGAAGATGAGTAATACCCCAGCTTCGGTGTCTATTGAGCAACTTCTGAATGCAGGATTTTTTTTTAAGCCAGCCTCCAGAACAAAGACAGTATTGAAGTTGGAGTCATTTGACTTACTCAACAAAGAGTAGAAAACAGAAAAGTGTCTAACTCTCTATGTTGATGATGACAAATTTGCATCCGGAGCATATTCCGTGATGCATTCAAAGGAACACCGGAAAGTGGCAGCCAGTGTAAGAAAAAATGGGTGATAAAGAAATACAATGACAAGTCAAACAACATAATTAAGGACACAGTAAAGACGACATGAAACAAGATGAGGCCTTCAATGCTTTTTGTCAGGCGCTCCGTGAAACGGAACAGGAGTTTTTGGCCCTCGAACTTGAACGCAATTTATCGGATCTCGAGGCAGAATCATCTACTAAGTATATACAGTTAAATCCCGATAACTCGAACCGTCGGTAACTCGAAGGTCGCGCTAACTCGAACCAAAATTGATTTCCCCTGGATTTGCGTCATACATTTAATGTAATTTTACCCTCCGTAACTCGAACCCTCGATAACTCGAACCTCCCGCTAACTCGAAGCAATTTTTGTTTCCCTTCAGGTCATTTTCCTTATAATTTTACCCTCGAGAACTCGAACCTCGTTTATCAAGACGTAACGAGACAAAGCGTACTTCAGAACATTGAATTTATTTTGAAGCAGCATGTATTCTTTGTGTTAACTTCTCTAGTTTCTTGGTTTTACGTTACATAAAACGTGTCAGTTCAGTCCTGTGAGAATATTGTACGTGATAAGCGGTGTCAGCAGGAATCAAAGGGAAAACAAAGGATCCATTCAACCAGCTTTCATCAAGCTTTGCCGCTTAGCTATTTCTTTAAAATGTCAATAAATTTCTTTGGTCCATTGTAATTGCAATTATAACATATCCTAATGTCCATGTAATATGAAACAGTGTGCAATATAAATTCAAAGATTTCTCAGTTTCAGCAGCCTGCAGTATTTATTACAACTGTGCTCTGACAAAAAATCTGATGTGGCTCAGACTCCCAGAACAAAACAGAATGGATCCCTTGCAATCTCTGGATCGCACAGATGGTACCTGATGCCCTGAATATCCAAAATCATCAACTGTTGGTTGGACCTCTCATGTGTGTAGTAAACAAAAGCCTCAGCCGTTAAGCTGACCTCGTCTACGTCTTTCCCACAGATGGAGCCATCGTTGTTTACATACTTTTCAAATATTTCCCCATCTATATAGTCCTCTAGTGTAATTCATTCTCCATTGAGAGTGGAAAAATAAACTTTCGTATACGTGACAGTTTTCCCGAATTCAAGGATCCAGATCCATGTTCTGGGCAAAGTTCCTCGCAAGGGCGTTCATTTGCACAGCCTTCCTGGTATGTGCCTCAGTTGACTGGAACAATGCCTCAATTTCCGCGACTCTCTCCTGTTTGTACCGTTTCAAGACACAGCCATGAGGACATATAACAAATGAAGAATATCTCTGCATATATTCAGTACAAACAATTGAAACGCGAAAGCCTGAGTAATTTGTTTGTTTGACTGAATCAGAAGTCAGTGGAAGTAAAGCCGTCACTCTTTCGAACAGTCGCCTCCTGATCGATCCCTGATCAATATAACATAACTTCGATAATTACAAATAGTAGAGCGATTGTTAATGTTTTTCTTCAAAGCAAAATCTTCTCACTCTATCACTGCATCCCCGCGATAACCAGAGTAATTTGTTTATTTGACTGATTCAGCTGCCAGTGGAAGTAAAGCCGTCACTCTTTCGAACAGTCACCTCCTGATTGATCCCTGACTAATATAACATTACTTCGATAATTACTAACAAGTTGTTAATCGCATATCGCATATGGGATTTTCATAGTACCATAACAGAAAGTGACTCACAGTGATTGACGTGTATTTAATGTTATGTGGTAGTAGGGTATTCCCACACCGATCACTGAGTAGCCAATTACAATCCCCTTATTGAATAACTAATAATGTTATTCATAATTATGCCGACCTCAATTAAATCTTGCAGCCGTAAGTACATGTCGCCGAAAACAATAGCATTCTGCCCGATGCACTATCCAGCGAAAGCATAACCGTTTTCTGAAAGCCAAAGAGAGAGAATTTAGGGGTATTCATACGTAATCATCAAAGTGAGGGCTCTCTTTTTACCTGAGCTGACCACTGAATGTCGTTGGGGTCATAAAGGGAAAAAATTCCGCCCCTTGCTTCCTCTGACCAGTCAGAACAGCAGGAGATGCAGAGGGCTGTGGTCTCTGACCAGTCAGTACAGCAGGCGTTGTTGCGGGTTGAACCCCAGATAGACAAGACGTAGTAGTGCCTGCACATTGACCACTTACAATAAAAATAAGCTCTTATCGTAAATGGTTTTTAGAGAGTATTTTAGAGGTTAGATACTACAAAAACAAAATGTAAGTTAAATGTTATACAGAGAATGTTTTAGCAAGCATTTTCCATTCAACTCTACCTTCTGGTTATGCTTGCCCTGGTTTGACTGTAATTGCCAATCATTTTCTCAGCTGATGAAAAAGCAAAGGAAACGCAAAACTGGACTTACTCTTTGGGGCTCTCTTGTCATCCTTGGGATGAAAACAATATTACACAGTGTTTAATAAACAGCTGGGATGACTAAATATTATTCAACTCAATATGGTGTATTAAGAGGCAAAATAATAATAAAATTACCTGCAAATTCCAAGTATTAATTTATAATTAAAAATGATTTGAAAAGAAGCATCAATTTTTCTTATTCTGCTGCAATTTATCATAGATTATAATAGATACTTACTAACGCCCTCTCATGTGTTTGTGAGAGTATATATGCATAGAAAGTATGAATTGGAGCACACGTTACTTGGAACACGACATCATTTCATCTTTATTCCCATGTTGTCTATAATAGTTGAAAATCAAAATGGCAGAATTGACACATCTTCAACTGGACTTTGGCAGTTTACATTGAAGCTGGCATTGAAAGAGAACTAAAACAACATCCCCCGAAAAGGAAAACGTAGAGGTAAAGACAATTTTGTCCGGAAATTTAAGCAAAACGGATAAGGAATTCAAGGAACCGAGGACTTAAAATGGATGTTTTTTCCTTCGGTCAGTTCGGCTGCCTCCACTGCTCCAGTCCAATCCAGGACCAGTGACCGGTGAAATGCGGTTTCGGGTAAGAGAGAAAAGCTCGCTTTTGACATTGTTTTGGTTTCTGTGTTTGTGTGAAAAATTACCATTTGCTTGCAAAATTCGAACATTTTTCATATAATGAAATGAGAAACCTAAAACCACCAAAAGAACAGATTGATAACAACTGGCTTAATTATTTCGTGACTTAATTCGTTTCTTTCTGCCAGCCGTGCAAGCTGTTTGTGCATTTGATGTTCGTAAAAATCTATTAAATTAAGTAAATAGAACAGGTTTTTTTTGTGTTCTGTACTCTGACAAAAACACTCCTGAAGCTGTAGAACATTAAAAAAGTTACAGAAATCACTCGCCGCTATAGTTCCAGTCGTGTTTTTGTCAGAGTACAGCACAAAAAACCCTGTGCTATTTGTTAAATAGACAGAATGTGAGCTTTGGGTTTTATTAATAATGGCTGTATTTTTCTGGAATCACACATTGTATTCAGTTATAAACTTTTGACTTGAGAATTTCTGTGGCATCAGTACTGTTCTTTCCCTTGAAGGACTTCCTCTTTAGGGTTCTTTTTCATCCTTATGTTATTCTGCTCTATATATATGGTGTATTAGATCTAGCTAATATAATATGGTAACATATTATACTCGCCTAAATTAAAGTTAGCGAACATGAAGGCGCTGTTTTGAGCTTCCAAAGTTGTGTAAACATCGAACCTCGTCAATGCAAAGCAAACAAACGGAAACTGACGGACGAATTACACGCAAGCACACTTAAGCGCTTGAATAGATCAGAAAATATACACCAAAAGTCAGATTTCGTAGCGCTTTCAAATACGGCTAGGTTTCTGCAGAATACACGAAAGACGAGCATACAACTAAGTCGAGAAATGAAGGAAATGCACAAGAGAAAGGAACAAATTACGGTAAATCCTTGGATATCTCGGCAAAAAGTCAACAAAACTGATTAGGGCCTGTTGATATAAAACTATTAATAGGATTAACAGATTATTATGCCTGACTGATGAATTGACTTTCCCAGAAAGTGCTTTTTGCTAAATACATGAATCACTGGAAATATATGATATTCTGGAAAAATTCTTTTCTGAAAATGAAGATTACAGAATTAACTATGCAAAGGCTCAACATTTATTTTTGGCAAAAAACAGGTCACGAACCTAGACGGTATCCTTAATAAAATAGGAAAACCATGAAAGGGCAGTGTACTAGGAGACAAGGGTTGACTCTTTTTAATATTTACTTTCAGAATGTACTTCTCTTCTAACATACTGTACCTGGGTATAGTCATGTCCTTTCCTTGTTTCTCGGCGTTTTTCATTCCAAACTTGCTAGTTAATATAAACAGGGGTTTAAACCAAGGAGTAAAATATACACACAAGTCTTTGATTAATCTTCTTTTATCGTTGAAGTTTAGGCAAACCAAGTCAAGAGCAGTAGCGACATGGAGCTGAAATGTGCTCAAGATTGCAATACATTTCTTGAGGTGGCAGGGCTGGATAGTATTCTTCTAGTATTCAGTTCAGACAGGCACAGATCGATAGCCAAATTGAGAGAATAGGCCGAACATACAGCACTATTTTGGCCATTACCAAAAAGCTGCTGCAGCTTGGAACGTTGTTGTGAGCGTAATGTGAAATGGCAAAAGGAAATCAAGAATCATCTGCAATACTGTGCCACCTCTACAAAAACTGGCTTTGGAGAACTGATATTGGCTAAATGGAAGTCAGTTGTTCGCCATGTCTGCAATAAATACAACGCTAGCAGAGCTAGCAGGGCTTATAACCGGTATTTTATGGTATTACAGCTTAATCGCTCAGCTAAAACAAGACACCAAAGTTACTTTAAGTTTGAGAGAGGGTTCTATATTCTTGCACATTAAAGTGCAACAAACCAAAACAAGGACAATACTTGTAAGCTTTCTTAGGATTGTACTGGTCTGATAAGGAAGGAAACTTACCTGAACAAGTTCGAAGTGGACAATCGTTGCAATGTATATTTGCACCGTGTCCCATGGAATCGAACCGGCCATCACCACTCCACAGAGATTCCTTGAGACCCTTGATTTCAGTGATCATTGCAGCACTGGCATTCTCCCAGTGGTGCAGGATAGCAGGGAACATAAATTTGCTCTGGTGCAAGAGGAAGGTGCTGACAGAGTACACCGACATGCCCATGTGTCTCAATACCAGCAGCATTTCGATGGCAGTTGCACCAGCCATGAGAATGCCAAAGCTCAGCATTAGATTTCCAGCAGGGTAGCAGCCAAGCACCAATGGTTGCGACCTCCAGATATAGGATTGGGCCCGCAGTTCCTGTATTTCTGTGCCACTGTGACCATGGTCCCTTTCATTTTCATCGTCACCTCAGGGCTTCCATCCTTGCAGTAGAAACAGAACATACAGAAAATAGCTACTAGCTGGGTATAGAAGACAATGAACTTTGGTTCATCATGGCAGGGCAAATCCTTACCAGCACTGCAAAACAAATAAAAATGCACGTTTATATTTTTTCTCTGAAGAGCTGAAAGAGTTAAACATAATCTGAATGGTGAGAGTATATATGGCTAAAACATGTAATGCCATAGAACACTAAGACATATTAATGAGTCATGACGAGCCGCATCGCCCGATGTTTTGACCCAGCGTGAATTCATGGTTGCTAGAGACGCTCTGGTAATCTGACTCAGCAAAACACCTAAATGTGTCAGCACCGGTAATTTGCTTGTCACATTGACTGTTGAATAAGATAGCCAATACTCAATAGCCAATAGTTTGCCTGGTCAGTTAAAATTCAGAAAAATTATTACTGGATTGTGGCGGAACTTTAAAGAACTTTATTTTTTCTTTTGGTATTCGGCCGTGTGATTTCAAAGAACAGTACATTGCGTGTTAACTTGCTCCTCAACCAGATTTTTGAACAATTTAATTTGCGCCCGGCGGTTGAGAGCTAATATTAATAGCACTATTGTATCGAAGGACTCCGTATGCTATATCCACTCTATAACGACTGTAATTATTCCTGAGCCTTCAGGACTTGATGGGCACGGTCGTTCCTCAAATAATCATGCGTCTTTTCATCAGAAATTAGCAATAACTAACGGGCTTGCTTGTTCATCTTGAGAGGCGTCGTCTGGCTTCGCGAGCCTAAACTGAAAGTTTATCCTCGACTCGCAAACTGCTAGGCTCGGTTTCTGCCGTTGGGGTGTCGTTTCTCCAAAGCCTCCCCCACTAACGGCTGGGCGCGCGGTCAACACACTGTGTCCGTGACGTCACCTGATTAAAATTCAATATTATTCAATTTGCGTGTTTTGACAAGAAAAGCCGTTTACCCTTTCACGACTGTAGCGTAGCTCTAAACTTTCAAAACACACTGGAACTCTAAACTAAAACTCCATGTGTGAAATGAATTCTCAAGAACAAACGCCATTTAAAATTATTGAGAAACTAGGCTGCATTATTTGTTACTCTGTAATATTAGTGCCGCTCAAGGCACCTCGTGGCGCGTGGGCGACTAGCCAGTCAGTTGAGTTAGCTGGACTTATCATTTCTCTGTATCCCATCTTACCAATGAGAGTTTTTTTGCAGTATTTTTAAATACAAATTAACATAGAAAGGAACGGCGACAGGGAAAATAAGATTGATTCCAGAGTTAAAGTACTAGCCGTTTTGTATGGGCGCCGACTAAACTTGTTTTTACTTCGGCAAAACGGGCCTAAAATCGGCTGGATGGCCAGGGTTTTATCACGGCCAGAGCCGGAGCACAGCCGACGTACAGTCTGCATCCGGCGAATATCAAATTAATTTTGATAAAAATGCGCGTCGACGTATTGCAATCATGATGCGTGAGTACTTACTGTCAGATGTCAATTCAGAATACCGTTTACTCAGTTTAATTATTCATACGGGGACGTGCCGCTGGACAGGGTAAGGTTTTTGGCCTCTGTCCTGAACCGGGTATATAATTTCATGCGAGTCTGTCCTAAACACAGCCTGCTATCCTAAACAGGGTCTGAACCTGGCCTGAACAGGGTATTTGATTGCACGAGTATCCTCGTCTCACCGGTCTTTAACAGGTCATCAGATCATTTCAGAGACCCGGCTCCACAGGAACTACAAGATCATTGTCACCCAATCAAGCATTATATAAAGAACATAAGGGATGGACCATTTGACAGATGGGAAGGGTACCGAAAATCCCTAAAAAATATCGAGCAAGCTCCCAAAAAACTAGAGGGTGTTGTCCTACAAAGGGTAGGTATTTAGAGTTTTTCTGTCCTAAACAGGGTCAGGGTTTCAAACCTTCAGCGGTACCACTACACCCAAACATGGGTCAAGTATATATACGAGTCCGAGCGAAGGATCACGGATCGGGCTCTATCAGAGTCCTCGTTGTTAGTGACCAGCGGTTGATCACAGAACTGTACATTAACTGTAAACGTAATATTATAAATAAGTACTTTGAACCGGCGTGCTGTTTCTACGGATCAAAGTCTCAGACTCAAACTGGATTATACTTTATATGGATATTTTGTTGAAATGGCGCCTAATGTGAAATATTTAAGCGCGCTTACGTCCAAATCCCGCCAGCAGAGCGATGTTGAAAGGATGAAGAGAAGCAGTGCTGGCGTTCCTATCGATAATCCAACTTTGAACAAGGTTTTTTCTTCTTCTTTATCTCCAACAAAGACATGGTATGCCCTAAATAGTACCTTGTGTTGCACGAAACCGGGAACGGTTCTGTTCGTCTAACACAGCAAAGTTGTTTCAAGACGAATACCACGTTGTTAATCTTGAGGAAATGGTGCTCCAGCCTCATTTAAGTGGTTCTAAAAGCAACAAAAACATGGAAAAGTCGACGTTGCCAGTTCTTTTGGGCTACTTCTGGGAATTTGAGGCTAAAAACCCTAGAGGACTGTCCCTTCAAACAGATGCCTTCAAAACGACGATCGCAGAATTGAACTCACGAGGATTTGCCTTTGGCTCGAATATTCCTAACTCGAAGGTGTCACGAGAGAGAGAAGCTGCAGAGTTTGAAGCAATTATTTCCCGCTTAGAATCTCATGTCAAGGCTATAGAGTCCCAGTTATCGTCAGCTGCCACAGAAATTGTGGCTTTGCGCTTAAAATCAATAGATGAGCACAGTATCCCTGATACTCCCCCTTCAAAAACTCCAAAAAGCCACACTTCGAAAAGCCCGCCAAATACGAGTATGAGCCCGCCAAAATGTTTTAGCCTGCCAAACACTACAAATCCCTGTCCAAAGTCAATCGAACAGATAAAGAAGGATCCTGACTTATCTCCAGCAGTCAAGAAAAGAAAAATCAAGGAAACTGCCGTGGCTACCATGGAACAGTTTCTCAGATTGTGCGAAAGTTGTTGCTTGATGGCGCGAGAAGATGACGAACATGGGTCGTTCAAGCAATCCACTCGGCTTTTCAACAGATGATAGAAGGAAAAGGATTGAAGGCAGCATTCACAAAACTGGTACCAGACGATGCTTGGAGACTGAAGATGGAGTCTATGCGTTCCCCAGATTGGGTGTAACTTACTGCTTAAGTTGAAGTCGAGAATTTCTGACGATGGCTGGCAGAGTTTAACAAATCTGACGAAGCTTGGACGTACTGGGGTAAGTCAAATTATTTTGTGTTGACAATCAGTGGTGATGTTATTTGTTGGCGATTAGATTTGCAGAATCATACCCTGCATTGTATGCTTTTAGTAATAATAATAATAAAGTCTATTTTATGGGGGCCATGCACCAGTCGGGCACCCCTGCATTTGTCAATGTGACCAAGGCCAGAAGGGGTTGGGAAGATTGTCTTCTGCTTGACTGCCACTATTAAATACATGTATCTTACATGTAGTATCCTTTGGGTGGGGAAATTTTACTTCAAATGTCTGCCCCTGGGTAAAAAAAGGACCAAAGTTTCACTGACTGGTGCATAACAAAACTGAAATATGCTTGTACTTTTGCTTTTTATGTGCTTTCCTTCAACTCCTCGGTGATAAACAGGAGGGGGAGGGGGGGTGTGGTGGGCCGGTGAGGCAGATGTGGGGTGAGAGTTTTTGTAAAATCATTCACCATGTGGAACGAAATATGGGTAAAACCACACAATTAAGCTTACTAATAATACAATATTTAAACTTGTTTAGAGTGATCAAATTCTCCACATTTACTTGCCCTCTAACCTGCTTGATATTAATACGGTGTATGTATATATATTTAGTATATACAACACAGGAACCTACATAGATCATGCAATTTGATTGGCAAGCGTAAATTCACGTTTCGCAAATGTTTCCGATGTGGAAATTTTAGAAATTCAACAAAATGCAGTGCCCAAAAGCAGTTTCCCGTGTTGTATGTACTAAAACAATTATTATTCGCCTCAGGCTCAGTCGGTATTGGTGAATTTTCTCCTTGGCTTCGTCTTGGTGAATATTCACCAATATCGACTTTGCCTTTGGCGAATAATTGTTAAATATATATATAATATATATACTGACACCCATTTCCAAAAACACTGCACTCCTGCAAATAGATAATATACCTTTTGTATTCTTGTCAAATTTGACAGCTAAAATATTTATATATATATATATGCATTGCTTGTGCTTATATATTAACTTTGTTTTAATTAAATATATGTTTCAATATTAAACCATGTGACTGTGCTAATAATTGTTATTTTTCTGCCATCCTATTTTTGAATATACTAGAAATAATCAGATGAGCAGATCATCTTAGCGAAAAGCAATCTGACTGCATTGAGGAGGGGAGTTTTTCAAGTCACAAGGAAGTTGATGGGGATAGAGAAGCTAGACCCTGCAATCCAAGGTTATGGTGTCAACATTGAAAGTGCTGTGGCATGGATTGCAAGGGATATGAGACTCCATGGTCATATCCCTGAGGAAATTGTACTCAACCTTAAGGTTGATGGACGCCCTTTCTTTGGTAAATAAAATATGACTACCCGGTATTAATATAATTATTCTTATAAATGTTGATTTTATTTCTCCTATTAGTAGAAACCAACTAGTATTCTAACACAAATCCTGCAATCTGATTGGCTGAGCTAGCTACTCACTATCTATTCTGTGATAGACTGTAAAAAAGTTCAGTTTTCAAAAGCAAAATAATGGTTTTGACAAGTCCAATTACAAAAAAAGTATTCCAAGATTGAACTACTAATATTGGTTTCTACTAAAACAATAATTAGACTATTCACTGAGCTACGCTCCTCATCAACTATCAGCCGATAGAAACTTCAAGCTCTTAAGTCAAATATTTTATTATAACACTTAAACGTTTGTTTTCTTAGGCAAAAATCAAAGTCTGTTTTCACCTTGGCTATCTCTAACTGCACAGAAGACAGGTTAGTCTAGTAAAGATCCAAATTATTGTGATTCATTTTAATTGGCTCTCAAGTTAAAGCTGCATTACATTTCTTTTGTGCTCTTGTACATTAGATCAAATGCCATATATACAATGTATGTATACAGCTAATTGCAAAATCTTTGATCCCCTGAGGGTATATTTTAATGTATATACAAATTATATATCACATTATGGGATGGCTTAATTAATTAAGTTTTTAGAATGCCTTGATGAAAACTTGAACAAAATATCAGCTTAGCCATCCCATAATGTTGGATGTGTTTTTGATTTATATTTAAGTAGTGAGGAGGGTCAATTTTTTTGCAATCAGCTAGATCACATAATCAAATTGGATTATAGGGGAGCCAGGGTGGCGCAGTGGTTAAGCGCTTCGCCTCTCACCTCTGTGGCCCAGGTTCGAATCCCGGACGCGGCGCCATATGTGAGTTGAGTTTGTTGGTATCTCGCCCTTGCTCCGAGGGTTTTTCTCCGGGTTCTCCGGTTTTCCTCCCTCCTCAAAAACCATCCTAAATTCCAATTCGACCATGGAGTTCGTCGGAATACTTAAACATAAGCCTCTGGCTTGGGAGACCCGGTAACGGCTTCCTGTATCTTCGACGTAAACTGATAAACCATTTATTTATTATTATTATTATTATTATTTATATTTATTTCTTATTTAGTGATTTCTCTCTTTTTTTGGTTTGATAGGGAAGACCTGAGAATGCTGTTTGCAAACCTGAATAGGGAGAAAGACATTCTTAAAAGAAATGGTATCATTGTGGATGGCAAAAGATATGATATATCTTTTAAGAGTAAGAATGGAAACTTTATGGTTTGCATAATAACTGGAGCAATTAAGACATTTACATGTAGGCTGTGACAATGAACATACACTGTATGTACCGAAAAGGAATTTTGCTTGAATTATAAAGAATGAGGTGCCATTTGAATCAATTAGTCACAGAAAAGGAAAAAAACTAGAAGCTATGTGGAAGGCTGTAAATACCATGCACTCGATAGAAATTTAACAAGACAATATTTTACATGTACGTATAATCTACAAATAATTAAAATCATGAGTTTTGTAATAATTGTTTATCTAAATTCTGTTAACTTCTCCATGAGTTCCTTTCTAAATGGTAAAGAAATTATAGTCATTCTGTTTTCATGGTGTAATTGCAGAGGTCTTTGTGCAATTTGAAATGAAAATGTCCTGTGTAGAAAATTAAAACATAATCATGAATACAAATTGTGTAATAATTAACAGTGTACATACACATGTGCATGTACTTGCATGAACCTATTTATATATACCTTCACTATTTTTTATAGGAAACTGCAGATGATTGTGTTGAAAAATATTTATACTTGTTACAAATAATCAACAGTTTGATTGGCAATTTACTGCCTTTCTATCACTTTTCAGTGTAAAGAATGGGGTTTCCTTCTCCTTGAAATGTTTGGAAAGAGTCTTGGTACAGGTGATTATGGCCACCTTACCATTGACCATGCCTCCATGCTTCTAAGAATGCATCGCTCCCTACGTGACTTATCTAACCAGATATATGAATCTGCTCACAAGCTCCAAAGGCAGCTCTACCTAAGAGCAACATCACATGATTCAAGTGGTTACACTGACTCATGTAAGTTCCTGGATAAATAACAATTATTAAATTAAACAAATTAGTTACCAGGAAAAAAAATTCATCTTTTATAGCACTAAGAAGAACTGTTTCACTGATAATATACATGTACATTCTACTGTCTTCTTTATAAAATCCGCTCATTTTAATTATACGTATTTATTCAATAAATGGGCCGCGTCAGGCAAAAAGGGCCCGGACGACGTAATATGTAAATGTATTTTGAAATTGCACCATGTTTTTATACTTGTGGTGCGATTACAATATGCATCGCGAGCGCCACATTGTGCTACTAACAAGTGGTGTTGATTTCATGAAATTGACCAGTGAAATCGAAGACAAAATTTACGATATGTTTACACGAAGGTGTGATCACAATTTAAGCAGGCGCAAATGATTCCTTATCATCAGACGATTATTTCAAGGTGTAACTTGTACTATTGCTAAAATCATATTATGAGCTACGGGGAGTAGAATGACTGCAGAAAATATTTTTTGAGCAAAAAACTGATCATCTTGTTCATCTTATTTATTTTTTACTCTAATTCCAGCAGGTATAAATTAATATCATACATCAAAATCATCCCCTCTGACAGGATTCCTAATTTTTGTGGTCATATTTGTGATCGGGCCCTTGCATCAAAATCGCGTAAATTTCACCCCTAATTTTTGTTGTCAATTTCTTGAAACTGACATTTGTTAGGAATGAAATGTAGCACTTCTCGTCAAGAATACAATACAATCTTTAACCTGTTATTAGGAACACCGTTGTAGGAATTATTTAACTTGAATGTCGTCCGAGCCCTTTTTGCCTGATGCGGCCCAAATGTCATGTTGATAGTTTTTGATCAGTCCAATAAAAAAGGCCCTCTGAGCTTGGTTAGTATGAGACCAAGAGATCAGGCCAAGTAAGGAAGCTTGCATGTTATCACTAGAAATAAAATGAACCAATCTGAGGCTGAAATATTATTAATAAAATAATTATGTGAACCAAATAGTTGAATGTACATGTACATTAATTTTGTAGTATTCCTTTAATGTATTTATACATGTATGTATATGTTTCATTGTTATTATATACCTATATTAGAGAACAGATACAATAATGCAAACTGACACATGTTCAGTGTACATGCAGTTGTACTTACAGGCCTAATCTTTTACATCCATTTTAGTGGACCAAATTCTCACCCATTGGTATACAGAGATGCTACTAGAGTTGCGTTTGTCATTTAGAGAGGCTACACATTGCATTGCCACAGGTATGAAAATAATAGAAAGCTCACAAAATTACATATTTTTTATATTATTATGCATAGCCTGGAACTCTTAGGTAGTGCATTCCACAATAATGGAGCTGTGCGAGAAAATGCCCTTTTTATAATAAAAAAAATATGTGTGCAAATTGTATTACCTAACTTCTAATTTGTTATCAGATGATGACCTCAGATTACGCTTGGGCTTATGAATATTAATTAGATTAAATATAGAAATAGGTCCTTGGCCATGTAGGGCTTTGTAAGTTGTTAATAGTATTTTATACACTATGCGTTGCTTGATTGGTAACCAGTGCAGTTCATGCAATATCGGTGTTATATGTTCATGTTTGCAAAAGAGTGCTACAACTCCAGCTGCGGCGTCTGTACACTTTGCACACTATCAATAAGATACTTCGGTAAACCATATAACACCGAATTGCAAATATCTAGCCTGGAGGTGACAATAAAGGTATAAAGGTGTACACTAGCTTCTCCGCAGACTGGAAACTTAAATGTCTCCGATAGCGACTAATGTTTCTCAAATGACAGAAACCAGATTTACAAAGGATAGTTACATAGCGTTTCATTGTCAAAGTAGAGTCCAGCACAATGCCAATATTCCTAACGTCACGAGAGGGGTGGATAATCTCATCACAAATGGAGAGTGAGTCATGATATTGCAGCCAGACTAAATGCTGGCTTATGCAGGCTGCAATCAGGACATAATGTCGACATTGAACAGTTACTTAACTGTATACAGTTGATATCACCAAAGGATCTTGTGTTTCCTGCAGCAATATAATGTGGCAATTTCATGAATCATCTTTTTGTCACTTTTCTTACAGGAGAGTCATTCTACTATAGAGGCTGTGGATGGCAGAAAAAGAAGATGACCTGGACAGATGAGGACAAAAAATGGATCCACGACATGAACTCATTGTTCACCAAGGTGCTTGGTCCTGACTCATGTGAATATGAGCACACAAAGCCAGAAAAGAAATGCAAACTTGTATCCGGTCAGCTTCCCCTCATGGACTATGGCCACAGTGACTGGGAGAATAACCACAATACGACATGTGCTACCTCAGGCATTAGAAATGGTGACAGTAGCAAGACCAAGAAAAGAAAGAAAGACAAACCTGGAGACAACAGTAAACTACAGGGAAACCTCAAAGAAACATGCCAACCAAAAATCCCATATACCGAATTTAGTGACCTCAGAAAGTGCAGCCCTGGTACAAGTCCCACACGTGGTGAAATAGCAGCTTTAC
Organism: Actinernus sp. WN-2022; assembly: GCA_030867875.1. Classification (NCBI taxonomy): domain Eukaryota; kingdom Metazoa; phylum Cnidaria; class Anthozoa; order Actiniaria; family Actinernidae; genus Actinernus; species Actinernus sp. WN-2022. The sequence goes on along the minus strand of JAOWCC010001148.1, from coordinate 735,825 downwards.
ATCTCCCTAACGTGGCCCATGTAACTTCTGTCATCCTTGTGAATAATCCACCCAAGGTCACTAACCCCTTGCAAGTTCACCTACGTCCCAGTGAAAGTGCAGTACAGAATGGAATGAGACTAATTGCACAGGCAGCAGAAAAAAGCACTGATGATGATGATGACAATGTAGAATTGGCTGTTAATATAGCCAATGTACGCACATTCACCAAAGAATCCCTTCGACTGTTTACAAATGTCTGCAATCTTGTTAAAGTTGCTGGGGAGGCTGTTGAAGAAGAAACATGGTTTGCAGAACCTTCAGACAATATGTCTGAGATGATTGAAGTCAAGTGTTCTCAGAAATGCAAGACCTCAAACAGAAATTCTAAGACATGGTTCATATATCATGGATGCACACTTTAGCACACTTGTTTCGGAGCGATATGTAAATGGTTTTACCATTGATGTGGTGTGTCTAAAAATGCTTGAGAACTGCAGTAATCCTAACACAGTCGTGTACCTGCCAACCTACAGTCAAACATGGGCAAAACAAGGGCCATTGTTCTTCAGACAAAGGATATTGGATTTTATTTCACACTGTTCAGTGGACGATGCAACATTTATTGTAGCACCTATCCATTTCGAAGTCAAACAACACTGGGGGATGCTTTGCTTTGACACTACAACCAAGACTGTTTATTTTGATGATGGTCTCAAGGTAAACCCAAGGAAGGAGATCCTAACTGTTGTGAAGAACATGCTTGCTGGATTCAAAGCAGTTTCACAAAATAAAGCCTTTCAAGAAGAATGTTGGAATTCTCCTAGTCTTACTCTTCCCTTGCCAAAGTTCAACATGCCACTACAACCAAAGACTGGTGAGGGTGCAGGAAGCTGTGGTGTTGGGGTTATTCTCACAGTCAGAGACATACTGGCAAGTGATCATGGACTTCCCTCCTTCATGTGGAGGTTTGAAAACATGAAAATGTTGAGAAAACAGTTAATCACTCATTCTTCAGTGGAAAAAATAGAACTAGCAAAAAATAGAACTAGCAAGAAATAAAATCAACCCATCGACTATAAAAGATGTACTCGAAAGAAAATTGTATTTCTATTTTATTTCTCTGTTGCGTGTCAGAGAAAAGAAATTATGAAAATCTTCCTCACAACCTCCGCTAGTACAGATGGCTCAAGTCTGGTAATTTGTAAGGTCATGTATGGGGAATAAATTAGTTTTGCCATGCTGTCCCCAGCATTGAAAAGCTGGACTAAAGCTCCTAATTGTGGACCATTGTGTTTTCTTTGTGCTGTATGTGTGACGTAATACATGGGGAAATTTGTACTGAGCCACCACACAAGCTAGATTTATCAGCGGAGAATGTTATTATTTTTTTCGAACTTGAAAACAAATTTTCTCTTCATAGACACGCAACACAGAGAATTATAATTCCAGAACTTATTTCTTTCGAATACATCTTTTTATAGTCACTGGGTTGATTTTGGGTACATTTACCTTTTAATAATTATTATCGCTGGGTGTCAATATAGTATCCATAGTGTAGAAACTATCCAGTAGTTAAAGTACTAGCTGTAGTAAACTCGCAGTTCTTGTTTTATCAGGTCTAAAAACACTCATGTTTTTAGAGTGACCTGATAAAACATGAACTGCAAGTTTATTGAAAGTCTTCAAAACAATAATTACTCGGGCCCGGCCTTCGGCCGAGGCACGAGTCAGAAAATGCAAGCCGTTTATTATTATTATTTTTTGTGTCGCTGTTTGGCGCCAGTAACCAATCAGATTACACAGGAGCCCATTGTTCGATTCCCAACACGTGACAGGATCAACCAATCAGATCCGACACTCGCCAGATCTTGGTTGTGGAAGCTTGGCAAAGCCAGCAACGTAGCGAAGGTTTGGGTTCATTCTGAACCATTATTTTGCTGAAACCAAAGGTTTCTTCGAATGAAATATCAAGATATTCAGTAATTCTAGGGCTGACAGGACTTTTAGGGGCTTTCGATGGAAAATTCTCACATTTACGAAAGGGATGTGGCGATCCAAATATCGCACAGTAAGCTAGTCTAGCCGGCCGGAGGAGTGATGGTTTTGGTCCAATAATCCACGGAAACTGAAAGAAAATGCCTGTACTGCTGCATCTAAGTGCCATACGATTGCAGTGTTGCGTTGTTGATATTGTTGAAATGATCTTCATTACCATCACACTGTGAGGAGGTCAAAAGAGGGATTGATTGTTTGCAATGTTGGCTGTAATTGTTTACTGCGAAGTCCTCTCCTGAAAATGAAATAGTCTTGAGATTATACAACTGGGAAGTCTTGACTAAACCAGTCAACCAATGCCGAACTTTACTAAGACTTCAATTCAAGAGTCGCAAAAGCTGGAACTGAACAGTGATTGACGCTTGGCTTTGAACGCGAAATTATGTGTTTATATATGCGCACACAAATCTTACTTGTTCCCTACTTTTAAAAAATTATTAAGTGTAATGGTGACTGTAATTCGAACTGGAAATGAAATCGTCCGTAAGTTGAACTGTATGTGACTTTATAGAGACCAAGAAGGAAAAAGTTAAAATCGATCGTCAAAACAATAACAGAACTCGGAACAGAGAGGCATTCGAATTTACTACGAATTATACCCATAAACAGAACTGGATATGACTTACAAACCGAGAATACCGAATTAAAATTGAATTGGATGTGAAACTGTCAAAAGAAGAGCAGGATTTGTTGTGTAAAGCCATACTGGAGAGTACAATTATATAGGTTATGGCTAAATCAATTCCAAAGCTGCCCCCCTGGATATTGGTAGGGCTTTGGTACGGGTGCAAATCTCTTATCAAATTCGCTATTTTGACTCTTTCTACAAATGAATTCCTCACCCTGCCAACTTTTATTTGCTCCAAAATATCTCACCTCTGGGACAAAAACTCAGTCAAATGCCCCACTTATGCCCCCCACCCTTGGGGGATGGGCAGGTTTGGAATTGGTAGAGCTATACACAGATAGTGGAACTGATTAGAACAATCATAAATAGAATTGGGTGTGGAGATTTATTTACCAAGCGAACACTGTTGCCCTGAAAAATATGTCGAAAAAGTCAACTTGACTGAAGAAAGAAGACAAAGAAGTATTTATGTTTTTATGTTTTCAGATAACGAATTGAAGTGATATATAATTTATATGCATTCACTTGTATACTGCTATTATTATTACAGTCATAAACAGACAATATTTAGCTTAATTAGTGACATATGTTAATTGATATTAATCTAAATCATGTTCTACAAGCAAGTGCTGTCATCCATGAAAAGCGATGATGTATCGTTTTGTGCGAGACACGACAACCTTATCTGAAGGTTTGGCTCGGCAATGTTGGGCTTAAATTATGTTTCCCAAAAAATGCACCAGATTGCGAGGCTTCTTATCTGTTTACACAAAAGAACACCAGGCAGCCTGAAAGACTTCATCTGTGATACATCCAAGTATGATCTGATCCTTCAAGCAGCGAAAGAGCTTTGTCAATTTGAAGAAGGCATCCAAGACACAGTAAAGACGCCATCCCTTGCGCTCAAATTGGGCCATAGTCTAAAAAAGTGTGCCCTTTTGACGAAAGGGCAGGCATTACGAGAAAAAGATGACACAATGCTCCAATCTCCCCCCCAAAAAATGGAATTGATTGAGGTAGATTGGAGCGATCAAATATCTTCACACTCCCTGGCTTCACTCGGAAAACGGCAACAGAACCAGGTTGGGTTGTTGCCTCTCACACAAGATCTTGAAGTGCTGAGGCGCCACATTGAAGCAAAAATAAGTGCCATGTCACTTTTGCTAAACAATGAGGGAGCAACACCAAGTGTTTGGGGTGATTTTGCTCGTGTGACGCTGGCAAGGCTAATCATCTTTAACAAACGGTTGTCAGGTGAGGCGTCCCGACTTACCGTAAAGGACTTCGAAGGGAGACCCAACTGGGAGGACTGCGGCAGCATTGCAATAAAAGAAATCTTGAGCCCGCTTGAAAGACAGCTATACAATAGGTATGTTTGTTATCAAAACACTCTGGAAAAAATTGACAATATATAAGTAATTCATATACTGGTGCCACGATATAAAGGCTAGGATACACCAGTTGCAAAAGCAAAACAACAGGCTAAAATCCCAGAAGCCGCTGCACTACAGAGAATGTCAACATTATTTTATTATCTGTTTTTAGGGATAGATTATTTAGTGTAACCACGATTGTTAGCAAAGTATAGATTAGCTATAAAATCTGATGAGTGATGTTACTTACTAAATTGTACAAGAATTTTGATAAACAGTGTTTTATGGTGTTTGCACACTGCACGGGAAAAAACATCAAGGAGTTAATAATTTCGACTTTTACTTTCTGTATCCCGATCACAAAAATATGTAAGCTGACAGAATTTCTATCCAATTAATATTTACTGCATATTCTAGGGCAAAACTATTTTTTCTAACAACAGGATGATTTCGATGCAAGCAATGATGAAGAGGAGGTGAACAGTGATATTTGAGATAGTGAGTGAGGGTGAAGGAGCTACGCGTGACACAACTGCAAGCAGTGAGGAGGAGAACGGAATGGATGAGAGTGTATATGACAGTGACCCAGACTGGGCTGGATTGGAGGACAGGGGGGCATATGAGGACGAGAAGTATGACGAAGAGAAAGACAACCCTAATGTGAATTAAATCAGGCGAGTGTTGTCAGTACATACCTTACTAAAGTAGGGATATGTCAGCATTAGTAAGGAAAAAAAAGGTAATTTTCAAATTCCAAATTCCAGAAAAGGAGAAATCAAACCTTTCAATATTTATTCTAAAATATAATACAATTACAATACAATAATACTTTTTTTGCCACACTAGAATTGTTTTTATTTAAAATCACCCTCCCCTTTTGAAATATTCAATAATTGCAGGTAAGAATCGACATTTCCTATGAAAGAAACAAACGTGGATCTTATTTTCACTTTACGAAGTCCTATCGCTAGTTAGACCATGCTTAGTATAGATTGGCTCAAAGTGGGAATGGTCAGAAAACAACTCCTTAACAAAACGCTTGACCGAATACTTATGTACATCGCATCGTTCGACGACATCGTTAAGAGATATATGCGATCCCAAACGACGCAGCACCTCGTAACTTGCTCCAACGACTTTAGTCTTAAGTATTGATCTGGTGCCTATATTGTTTCCTATTGGTGTATTAACGATCTCGTGGACTATTTGTTGGACATCCTTAGGTACTCCTTTTGGGTCGAGTTTAACGAAAGTCGTTGCAATGTGAGGAGCTATGCGATCGGTATCTAAGTCTATATCGATCTTATCGTCGTCATATAGAGAACGTAGAAAGACATTTCCGCTACAGATGCTTTTATCGTTTAGTTGCATAAAACGAGCAACCTCACCTTTAGTTCGTACGAACCCGCATTGTATACATGCCTGGTAAAGTAGGGCAGCTAAAATAGTTCTCTTAGCATAGCTACGCTTGAGACAAACTTTCTTTACTTGGACGAATGCGTCGGCTACGATTCCTAATACGTTTGTAGGGAACGAGAGGTCGTAATTTCGTTTATAAACAGTATTGTACGCCAATAGCTCTCGTAGTATCGTCCGTCGTTGCAATTCTTCGTTGTCGCTTTGCTTAGGGTTCGTACGGTCTAGATCGTGTTGATACCGAAAGCTATCCGGACCTACTATACGCAACCTAGTAGTAGTAGCAGCGTCGATCGTCCCTTCACATGGTTCAGCCTCGGAAACGAGACCACATGTAGGGCATACGAATTCCGTTCCTTGTATTTCCATTGGGCAGAGACATTCAGGACACGTTTCGCCGGTGTTAATATGCAACTGCGGTTTGATATGCAGGCTTGCACAAATTCCCGAACCAAACAATCTAATGAGCTCATCCATAATATAGCTGCATATACTATAGGCTATCATCCGTCTAATTGAAAAAAAAAAAAGAATGAAGAGGGTCGCGTGACAACTTCTCTTCATTCTTTTTTTTTCTTTTTCGTGTGGCGATTCCTAATCTTCCTAGTCGTCCTTCTCACAGATCCTTAGTTCAGCCAACATATTGTCGAACTCGTGGACGAGGGCCTCTTTGTCCACCACATTCGAACCTTTCTTTAGTTCCACCACAATTATCGGACATTCATCCAATATCTTGTTAGACTCACAGATCTGGTCCTCATTCGAATCTTTCTCCGGTTCCACCGCATTTAGATCTGCAAGGTCAGCCACCTCCTGAGCACGTTTTATGTCGAGGTTCTTCTTATTGAGAATGAGACGACGTTGAGGTGCACCACATCTTGAGCAAAGCCCGTAACTCGTACGACATCCTTTACCGCACTTCGAACATGGAACGAATTGGGTGACACCTTTTGATATTTGAAAGTTGTGTTGAGAGCAGTACTTCGATGTCTTCGAAATAATCTTCCTTATGCATTTCACTTTCTTTCCTCGCATCAACCAATCGCAAGTTACTATTGTCTCGGTCATCGTGTGATACTTAGTCGTGGCGTCTACGTTTAGGTTCTTCGATCGCGTTCGCTTGTCTAATCTGTATAGCAGGAATCCGTCTAATCTGTGCGGTATTAATGTGTACTAAGGTAACAACGTATGTTAATATCGTGAAATAAAGAATATACGTTAGTACCATGGGTTGATATACTGTATGCTAATCACTCCTCTAATAGATACTTAAGTTGTCCAAAATGTCGGTCCTGAGGTTTTTCTCTTTATTGGTGTTTTTTTTTTTTTTTTATTGGGTTTTTTTTTTCTTCTTATGGTCTTAAATGGGTATGTATCATCCGTGGTGGGCTGCCCATTCTTCGTAGCCATCTAGTATAGCATAAATAGCGGCTTCACCATCTAAGCCGACCTGGGAGTACTTAACGATATAAAGATGACCATTTCCGCAGGCATTTAGTAGAGCATTAACAGCGTTGCCAGCCTCTAGGGTGAACTGGAAGTGCTTAGCGAGCCACTTAATGGTATCGAGATGGCCACTTATGCGAGCATCTTGTAGAACGCAATCAACGTCAACATAGAGTATGATGCGCTGATTGTTTCTGCGGGTATCTACATTCCATACGGTAACGGTAGACTCGAAATACTCAATGAGCCACTTAACGATATCGAGATGACCATTCCTACATGCATCTAGTAGAGCAGAATAAACGTCATCGTCCCTTATGGTGAACTGAAAGTGCTTAACGAACCACTTAACGACCTCGAACTGGCCATTTTCACAGGCACCTTGTAGAGCAGAATAAACGTCTTCGTCCTCTATGGTGAGCTGGAAGTGATTAACGAGCCATTTAACTATATCGAGATGGCCATTTGCACAGGCATCCCGTAGAACAGAATAAACGTCGTTGTCCTCTATGGCGAGCTGGAAGTGATTAACGAGCCACTTAACTATATCGAGATGGCCATTTGCACAGGCATCTTGTAGGACGAAGCAAACGTCGTTGTCCTTGGTGCGCTGGGGGTGATTAACGAACCACTTAACGACATCGAGATGGCCATTTGCACTGGCACAACTTAGAGCGAAGTAACCAGTGGGGTCAATATCCATACTGAGCTGAAAGTGCTTAACGAGCCACTTAATGGTATCGAGATGGCCATTCGCACTGGCATAGCATATCGCATTGCATGGTGGGTAGCTCATCTTGCGGTATGGCGGAAATTCTTCATAGTCCTTTGCGGAAATACTGAAAGTCCTAACCAAATCGTCTCGCTCGTCATCGTTGTGAATAGACTTAAGACCAAAAGTGAGAACTCGTTTTCGTAGCGTGCTATAGATGCTGCATCGTTTAGACGTTTCGAAGTCAAAGCAATGCTTGCAAATGATCTAGGGCCTGCATGTTCTACGATCTTAGTCAAGGTTTCTATGGGGAGGTATGATACGTTAGCCATAGTTTTTTGATATAGTAGCTATGATACCTTCCTCTAATAGAGCTTCAAGTGCGTTGAGGTGGACTATGGTCTATAGTAGTATATAAACTGCCGGGTTATGGCGCAGCTTGATGTTGTATTATTGCAATCCTTGTTCGATGACTCCTGAACCACAGCTAGCTGTGGTTCTGGAGATATCGAGCAAGGATTGCAATAATACAACGTTCAAGCTGCGCCAGAACCGGCAGTTTATATACTACTGGAGGGTTAGTTCCTACATGTACGTGTAGGTGACCTTTTCCCCATTTTCAGCCATTTGCTGCTAAGGTACATGTACCTTCTTACAAATCCCTGGTGGTAGATATATATGCACATTATGAAATGAGGGTAGTTTTGCAGCAATCTTTTTGGGGGAATTGTGAAAAACAATGAAAAAATCACAAACATTAAATAAAACCAGCAAATATTTTGTTATATGGTACTTTGTTATGTTGGGCTTCCCGTGGTGACTACTCTCATGCACGATCACCTCCCATAAGCACCTTGCCTGACAACAAGGGTGGTCATGCTCACTTATAAGAGGTTTTACTGTAATAATATTGTAAAATATAGTTTTAATACTTAATTTATATACAGAATCAACATTCCACCTGAATGTTTCGACATCATTCATGAAAATGGATACCTCTGGGAATTTGCTTGGGAAGGCAGTATAGGTGCAGGTAAGTTTATCCCACAGATACAGGATATCTTCAAAGTTTTTGCCTCAAAGTTTCAATCTCAATTGTTTTCCTTGTAAGAATTCCAAAATTTCTGAACCAAAGATTTAATTGAACCACAACATATACACTGTATTATTTTAGATTAATTGCAGTTATTTCTTATAGGTGGTGAAGAGACTAGGAATGTGCAAAGTAAGTTTTTTTCCGGGTATTTAAATGTATGGATTATACATTATATTGTTCACGCCAAGAGCAGTAATAGGGAAAAATAAAGAAAAGTAGTTGTTTGAAATATTTGTTAATGTACTAGCTATAACAGAAACATTGAATATTTTACAATTCATGGTAAATTATATAATTATTACTAAATAAACTTGATGGCTATAGTCGCAAGGACAAATAAAGTCGTAAGGCCAATTGTTATAATTTACCCTGATTGGTCTTGGTAATTCAGATAAGGTTTTTAGCTTTTCCTTGCCATTTTATGAACTTCTGGCTCTGCATGAAAAGAAAATCAGAATTTTGCAAACTCACGTGCGACATTTGTGAAGTTTGGCAACCAAATTTTCACAGAACAAAGTGAGCTTTTCCCTCTTACCTTGCACTTTTAGCCTCATCTCATTGGAAGAAGGTCCCAACAGCTAGATCTTTCCATTGAGTTTGGCGAAAATAAAAGTTCATTCAACTAAAACATGCTTCAAAGTTCAGACGGGGACTGCAAACATGTTTCCTCCTGTAAATTCAGCGACAAAAACATCCAGTTCAAGTCCTCTACTCCTTGAATGCCTTATGCCATATGGCTTAAATTTCCGGCAAAAAATGTCTTGAATTCCGAGTTATTCATTTCGGGGAATGTTGAAGAAGATATTTTCAAAACAGAGCCACACAAAGCTTGCCTTAGTTAGTTCGTCTCTCAGATTTCCCGCGCTCTGCAAACTCATCGTCGGTCGATTTCTGACGACTGTTACTGTTAGGAGAATTGATTTTCTGATCGTGTGTACGTAAGATTTAATCCTCGTGTTTTCCTGTTCGTTATTTTATAAAAGCCTAGCGGCTCGTGATTTTCAAGATTTTCTTTGTTCTCCCAACATATGCCGCGTGTTTATATAAGAGAACAAAGACATGGAAAGCGTGTTATATTGCTTAATTTAAGTTAACATCTAAGTTTTTTTCTTCCTCGTAGAACTTGACCGTTTTCGAGAAGGCCTTCCAGCAACAGTAAGGGATGCCCAGAGACTTCTAAGTGATGCTGTTGCTTTAACGTATGCCATTAAAAAAGTAGTTGAAATTAACTTTTTTTCTTCGCCAAGTTGTTCCCCCAAGCAAGATCTCTCTAAAAAAATTACAAAGTAGGGAGTCACCATTCTCGTTTTTGCATGAAGTAGCTGCAACTGATCGTAATTTGAGGTCCCACAGCAGCAATAATATGTGAAATGTCAGTATGCGTAAACTGTCAGCGCCCTTTGACTGCTAGGTCATACTGTTCATAGCGAACAAATGAATATATTATGCAGCATGTATACCAAACTTAACATAAAAACCTTTAAAATACTGTAAGTGGACAGTACTGTAGCAGAATACAACAAATCTGCTTTGTTAGTATCCCTACACAAGCAGAACAATACCTATACTTACAGTATTTGAATATCTAAGCATCCAAAAAAATATGATTGCTTATACTTTGGTTTGTGTTGGCCAACTTGCTGTGATTATATATATTGAAGAAAAATGGGGATCACCATTTTCGTTTCGGAGATATTTCGTAAAATATTGCAAATTTAGCTCCAAAATAGACCTTGTCAGAGGAAGGAATGGGGTGAGTTAAAAATAATATTTATTTATTTACTGTCAGTAATGCAGGGAGTGGTTGCCCAATCTCCCAAGCCAGGGGCTCGACAAATTAATAGTAACAAAATATAAAAATATTATATGCAGTAGGACAATAAAGAGCATGGCATTATAACACAAATGGAAGCTTAGAGAATTCTAGTTTCAACTATTTACATACATGTATATATAATAATATTGTTAAAGGGGCTATGTCATGGTATAATCGTTCGGTTGGTGGCTTTAATTGGATACAAACAGTTACACTTTCCTCCTTCAATGCTTGATCGAAAGGATTTGCAATATTTTCCCAGGAGACTGTTTATATACACTGTTTGTTGGTCATTTTTGCATATTTTTTTTGATTTTAAGCATCCCACATGGCCGAGAGGTTCGGTAGTACATATCAAACACGGTGGAAATATCTGTTTCGAATCCGGCCTGGAATGCGAAGCTTATTACCGTGACACAGCCCCTTTAATACATAACAATATGGATAAAAACTAAGAGAACTCTAGTTCAAACTATTTACATATATACAATATTAGTATATACAACACGGGAACCTACATAGATCAGGCAATTTGATTGGCTTGCTATTTCGGAATAATGAGCAATAGCCACCTACACATGTACAAAACTCGGGATAATTTTGAAACAAAATGGCAGGCGTAAATTCACGTTTCGCGATTGTTTCCGATTCGGAAATTTTTAGAAGTTCAACAAAATGCGGTGCCCAAAAGCAGGTTCCTGTGTTGTATATACTAAAACAATAATTATTATTTGCCTCAGGCTCAGTTGATATTGGTCTTGGGGAATATTCAACAATATCAACTTCGCGTTTGGGATGATTTCAACCCAAGAATAGTGGGAAACCATTCTAAAAAAACCTAACTTGTAAAAACGCTGTGACATAGGCCTCGTATGCAGGATGGATGCTCCTGGTTATGGGCTCCTGGTTTTGTTCAAGTATCGATTTGCTAATGCCATTTTCGCCCTCGTCTAACCATCACTGACAATAACTAGTTCCTCACGAGTTAAAAATGAACACTCATATTTTTTATATTTTACTTCTTTTAAGAGAGCGGTCTTTGTTGAGGGCCACTCAAAACAGAGAGTATGAGGTCTCCTTAGAGACAGAATGAGAGTAAGTATGAAGTTACTTGTTCCTTTAAAACAAATTAAATCTTTCATGCCATTGATGTTTATTCATTCATTATTGTTACTTGAGTCTAGGTTCGAATTCCCTCGCTGTCTTTTTGTTGTTATTATTTCTATTCTTCAATTTTTGGATTGTTTGGAATGCTACCTTCAACCAATCAGTAACCATAGCATGGTATTTCCAACATTGCCACTGACAGTGACCTTTAAGCCTGCCTTCAAATTTAGACTAATTTCAGACTTGTCAGACCACAGACCACCCTTGATAAATATTTAATTAGGTTGTTGAAATTCATCACTTCCTTTGTCCAGCTTTTCAACTGTTCAACTGTGACCTGCCAATACAGAGCCATGATTGCATACAGATATGTGATTATCAAAGCTTTAAAAAAATCAATATTGTTAAAATTACTTAGGATCAGATAATTCAGTATCAAGAAAGGATAGCAGGAGATGAAAGAACTGAAGTCCAGGTAAATATATATAATACCGGTATATCATTATCATGTTGATATACCAGTTTTAACCGATATTTGACTCCTATGGCCAAAAAAAAAAAAAAAAACGAAACTGCCCCTCCCCCCCCCCCCCCCCACAAAAAAAAGCACCATGCTAAATATAAATTGCATCAATCAGATATTGTGACATGTTTGCAATGAATACAATGTAAATTTCTTCATTGGATGAGCTGTAATTGATATTGGTTACTAATTATATACTTTTCTGCAAGACAACCTTTCCTGCTTTGACTGTATATATTTATTTCATTTTTTGACACGTACATTGCCATTGTTATTCAATATCCTTTATTTCACAAAGATCCCAACTAGGATGTCAATCAATATTGCTCTTTAGATATTCAAGGGCCTTTATATGGAGGTACAGCTTTATTAGCTATATAAAGGCTCTTGAATACCTACATGTAATGAGCCATATAAAGGGTTGTGAATACCAAATCTTTATATTGTGGAATATTAGTGAAATAAAGGCTATCGAATAACAATGAAATAAGTCAGTAAAATACCTTACACCTCTGTATTAAGCCATATACAGTACCTCTCTCAGGGCCTATGGCCATCACGATGTATATGGCTAAATACCTTGGTTCTCATGCAGTATTGAACTCTTCCATTTCAAATAAACTCATCATACATGCTATATCATTAGTGTTCGAGGCCAATACTAATGTAACAAGAGGCTGTACCAGCCTTTACTCGGGCCATATGGAATTTCAACAAGGAATAGTTGGTATTCTTTGCAGGTTTGATTAAAAAAGTATTTTACACTTGCAATTGTTTTTGCAATTGTTTTAGCCTTTGGGAGAATAATAAATTATTTTGAATTCTTTTTACAAGAGTTACATATATAAATTCTTTTTAAGAAGAATTGTGATTCTGTCTCCAGGGAAGCCATATAATAAAAAAATATATATTAGTTATGTAAAAATAATCCTATTTTAGAGTGCCTGGGATGATAACTGCCATGGAAAACAGAAAGCAAATTGCAGCCATGTTTATAACAGTAGCTACATATGTTTGACACAATATACATGTAGCAACACAAGACCAGTTATAATATAGTGAACACGAATGGTTAATTCTGTCCTGCTCTGCTGAGACTTACAACTCTTTATCAAACAAGTTTGATTTCACATGGTTTTGCATGGTTTTCAGGGAAGAATAGGTGAATCCTTGCTGACGTCATTGTTTACATTTTGCCTCATTAGCATAAATTAAACTTCAAGCTACAAACAAACAGAGTACATCAGTTGAAAGAGAATTTTAAACTTAGTAATCACCGAAAATGTAAGATTGATATGTTAAATATTTACAGAGAAATTGACTTTTCAAAACTGTAAAATGGGCTGGGGGGCAAAAGTTGCTGACAGCCATACATTCTTTGTAAATTTTGCTATTTTTAAATACTTTTCCTCAAAATAAATTTATTTTATCATTCTAAAATTTTCGGTGATTATCAAGTGTGTCAATCTCTTTCGATTTATGGACTCTGTTTGTTTATACGTACGTCGCTTGAAGTTTGATGTATGCTAATAAGGAAAAAACATAAACGAGGATTCGCCTATACAAGTGGCCAAGTACTGAACCTCAACAACAAGTCTTTAAAATAACACATGCAATGTTCCTTTGAACTTCCTTCCAGTGATTTAGCATTCAGTTTTGCACTGTATCAGTAGCTTTGCATATTTACTGGCAGCTACTACACCAGGGGTCAACCCCCAGGTACCCTGGGGATTTGCACAAATACCCAATCAAACTCGTTGTATCATATCCCCTGGTATGGAACACAGCAATTAGTAAAAATTCATACAAGGTTCCCGATCTATGAACCAAAGTGAGCTTTTTCCCCTCACCGATGGGCAACAAACAATTAATTCTGACAGGTTTCCATGCATCCACCATTGGGGGAAGTTGCTAATACATGCATTATTTACCCATCCATTTACAACAACAACAAAAGAATTTAAGGCAGCAGTCATGATTATGTATGTAATCTACTAGCCTGTATATTTAGCCTGTATATTAATATATAAAATGTACATAGTGGCAACAAGGGAACTAGTACTACTACTACCGCCTCCCGGATAGCTCAGTTGTTAGAGCGCCGGTCTGTTGTGCGGGAGATCGTGGGTTCAAACCCTGGTCGGACCAACACTCTAACATCTGCAAATGGTTAGACCTTCGCTGTGGCTCGGATGACCATGTAAATGGCAGTCCCATCTCCAAATATTGGGGACGTAAAAGAACCACTGTGGACGCAATAAACCCTGGCCGTGACCACCCATAGTGCCAGCAAGAGGTCTTGCTGGATTAGTGCCAGGCTACTGTTAATGAGACCTCTAATTAATATGTATAACAGCCAGTAGTCCAATGGAACTAATAGCGAGTGCTGGAACAAGACTGAAGACTATAACAGAGGAGAATGTCAATGTATTTAGCATCATGGTATTGCTATTAAATTGGGGACAAACTCATTTACTCTATGTATACAACTATATCTACTACACTTGAGGGTGGTCACTACCAGAGATTTGGTTGCATTCTCAGTGTCGGCCTACAATTTAACATTCTGATCCAAGAAGACATGAAGGTCTAACCATTTGCAGATGTCAGAGCAAAGGCAGTACCATGAGTTCTCCCACTTATTTAAAGGTCCCACCGGGAGTTGAACCCACTACCTCCTGCACAACTGACTGACACTTACTGAGCTTACTGGAATGCAGTTTAAGCAAACTGGAGGCTACCATCTTTCTGTTATACATTGTAGGCCCAAACTTAGTTCAGATAAAATTAATCCAATTGTAATGAAATTATAAATACATATCTTATAGATGATTAACTTTGAAATTTAGAATAAATTATTAGTTCTCAAATAAATTGTAGACTGCATGAGTCCATTTCAGAAATAAACATGCGATATCCACTCCGTTTTTGGACTATTGGAGCCATCTGTCTTCACACCAAATAATTAATTGCAGTTGTAGATCTTCCCGCTTGTTTAGAAGTGGATCCGTATTCCTTAATTTTACCGAAAGAACTGATAAATTGGGCCAATTTCTGGAGCCCATTTTCTAGTCTATTAGAAGCCATTTTAGTCCGGCAGAATGGTGAAACAATTGTGCATTTTATGGTAAAAGCATCAAATTTGGCACAATGATAGGTTTTGGCCTGATGAACAATATTGGATATGGACCCCATCGAAATCTATCCCATAATGTCGGTTAAAGCAGGTTCCGTTTTGACCACCTGAATTCCAGCATGGAAACGAGGCTGATTCAGAATATTTTAAATGTCAGTTACATTTACGTATGTATAACAGCTAGAAACTTAAAAAATAAAAAGCAACGCAAAGCAAACATCTTTGATAGATTTAGGGGGTCACGTGATCTGTCAGCATGAAAACGAGGCTGCATCAAAATATTTTATTTATCATCTATTTCTGAGTATTAAGCCATCAGAAAATGTTAAATAAACAAACTATTAAACACGAAAACAAAGAGATTGATAGGGGAGGGAGGATCAACGATCAGTCACATGACCGCGTACCTGCAACATGACAATTCATTAACTTTGGGGGTGACTGACCAAATCATTATTTTGGTGTGTTTTTTTGTATTTCGATCCCGTCATTTTAAAATATTTATATATATTATTTAAATAAGTTCTGCTACTGAAGAATGAGAAGAAGAACCTGGAGGAGAAAGTAAATGTAGCAGAGAAGGAAATTGGAAACCTGAAGACGAATTTGGCTCCACAGCTGGCAAAGAGAATAACCAAGCTTGAAGATTATTCCCGGCGCGAAAATCTGAGAATTTACAACGTAGAGGAGGGTGAAGATGAAAATTGCTTCGAAATTGTATCAGAGATATTCGAGGTTGTTGGTGGAGGGGAAAACGTAGAATTGCACGCAGCTCATCGCTTAGGAAAACCGGAGACCGGCCCCGGAGCTCGCCCTCGTGCACTCATTACGAGATTTGTCAACCGACAAGATAGAGATTTTATGTGGAAAAACCGTTTCAAGATGAAGGGAAATGATAAGCTTAAAACAGTGTTTCTGGACGAAGACTTGTCGCAAACCTCGGCCCTGATAAGGAAAACTCTTCGAAAAGCTAGAAAGGCCGCAATGGAGAAGTACAAATATGAGTCGAAGCAATGTCGTATCAAAGGCGAGAAAATAACGATTAATGGAGTTACTTACACCTATACTTCCATTCCAGATGAGTTTAAGTAATGTGGCTAGAGTATAAATATACTATATGTCTCTCTTTATGCCTTTTTTTTGTAATAAGGTTAACCGCTATGAGTCGAAGTTCTATTATTTTTAGTTTCTATATATTAATTTGTTTTGTTTTTCGTATGTATCTGTTTTATTTATTGCTAAATATTACTCATATTTTCGCTAATACAATATTGAGTTTGTTATTATTATATATGTTATGGCGAGTTCCATGAATTTTAGTTTAATTTCTCTAAATGTTCGGGGTTTGCGCGATTATACAAAATTTAGAAAATTATACAACTGGATAAGTAAACATAAAGGGAACTATGGTGTTACATTTTTGCAAGAGACGCATTCCTCTCGCGAGGTGGAAATTGAGTGGTCCAATAGAATAAAGGGAGAAATAATAATGTCTCACGGAAACTCGCAAAGTAAAGGAACAGCTATCATTTTTGGTGATAACTTAAATTATAAAATAATCTCTCAAGAAAGAGATGCAGAAGGTAGGTTTGTTATAGTTTTATGCGAAATACAGGGTCAAAACTTTCTATTAATAAATTCTTATGCCCCGAACACCGAGAATAGTCAGGTGGAATTTTTCAAGGAAATTTCCAATATAATTACTTTATTGGACTATCCAGTCGATACGTCTTTTATATGGGGAGGTGACTTTAACTTTATTTTTGATATAGATCTTGATTCTCATGGTGGTAATCCAACACTTAAAACAAGCTCGGTGGAAACGATAGATACAATTATGCTTGAATTTGATTTATGCGATATATGGAGGATTAGAAATCCATCGGTAAAACGTTATACATGGCGTGGTAAAGCACAGGGTTTGCGCAGTACTAAACAGGTGCTTCATCGTAGACTGGACTTCTTTCTCGTTTCAAATGAACTCCAGTCTACGATTGAGGATAGTGATATTATTATAGCCCCGGCAACTGACCACTCTGCGATTATTTTGAAAATTAAAAGTCTCGAGGAAGAAATGAAAGGCCGTTCTTTTTGGAAGTTTAATAACTCGTTAATTGAAAATAAGGAATTTGAATTGTAGCAGGGTTGAAAGAAGAACTGCAAATATTTAAAACTACTCTAAATCAAGAAGGGATATTTAACCCACAGTTAAGATGGGAGCTGATTAAATATGAAATACGGAAATATTCTATTAAGTTTTCAAAATTGTTGGCAAAAAATCGTAAAAGCTTATACCAAGATATTGAGAAACAGATTTCCGATATAGAGAAGGTTAAAGGATGGGAGTCGGAAGACAATAAAGTAGCAGAGCATGATAATTTGGTTAAAGAATTAGAAGGATTGAGTAATTATATAACGGAAGGTATTATTATCAGATCAAAAGCAGAGTGGTACGAGATGGGTGAGAAAAATACAAAGTATTTTTTAACATTAGAGAAGAGGAATAAGTCAAAAACGCACGTTAAGAAATTAATTAGAAGTGATAAAAGCGAGATTTCGAAACCTGATGAGGTACTTAAAGAGATAAAAAAGCATTTGGTTTATATTTCCAACAAAAATCAGGAAAATCTGAGGCGCAGTGCATGGAATTTCTAGCTGAGTTGAATACTCCTCGATTAATAGAGGAAGATAGGGAAGCGTGTGAAGGCGAAATTACTATTAAAGAGTGTTATGATAGTGTTAACCAAATGGGACCTTCTAAAACTCCAGGAATGGACGGATTGACGAAAGAATTGTATGTTTCTTTATGGTTTGAAATAAGCCATGATTTGGTCAACTGTCTGAACGACGGGTATAGAAATGGTTTGCTCTCTACTTCCAAAAGACAGATTATTTTTATTTTGCTTGAAAAACCTGGAAAAGATCATAGGTATATTGATTCTTGGCGCCTAATTAGTTTAATCAATGTAGACGTTAAAATTTGTAGTAAAGCTTTGAGCAATAGGATGACGCCTGTTCTCCCATTTCTTGTACATTTAGATCAGACAGCGTTTGTGAAGGGTAGAAATATAGAGGAGCCAATTATAATTATTGAGGATATATTGTTTTACGCGAAATCTAAAAATATACCTACAATTTTATTTGCGGCTGATTTCGAAAAAGCATTCGATTCAATTGAACATTCATTTATAACTGCAGTGCTTAAAAAAATTGGATTTGGTGAGAGTTTTATTAAGTGGGTTAAAGTGTTGTTAGAAGGTAATCAGGGGTGTGTTAACAACAATGGTACAGCTACAAATTTGTTCCCCATGTTCAGGGGAACAAAGCAAGGCGATCCCATTTCACCGTACATTTTTATTTTGGTAATCGAGATTATGGCCTTAAAGATAAGAAATTGTGAGGAGATGAAGGCATTGAGCTTCCAAATGGATTGAGCCGAAAACTTGTTTTATTTGCAGATGATACTACGTTTTTTCTTAAAAATACTCGTTCACTTGAAAAAACATTAGAAGTACTAGATAAATTTAGAGTATATTCTTCTTTGAAGATTAATTTAAAAACATCAGAGATAGGGTGGCTGGGGTCAGGGTTAGGGTCAGGCAACGATAGTTATAAAGACTTTAAATTAGTTGATTTTGAGGACAGCGGCCTAAAGATTTTGGGAATTTTTTATTCATATAATAAGAAGTTAATCTATAGTAATAATCTACATCGAGTGTTGTGTAACTTTAAAACAATACTATCTATTTGGAGATCACGGACGCTTACGTTATATGGAAGAATACAGATTGTTCGTACATTAGCACTGTCTAAATTGTTGTATGTTTGCTCCAAAATACACGTATCTGAAGATTTTATCAAACTTGTAGAATGTGAGCTAAAGGATTTTATCTGGAATGGAAAAAAACCAAAAATCAAGTATCAAACATTAATTGGAAGTTACGAAGTAGGGGGTTTGAAAGTTCCAGATTTCTCATTGTTAGTTCGAGCAAACAGAGTAAAATGGGCCTGCTCTTTGTTAGGTAGCGAGAAATCCGCATGGAAAGATATTCCGTGCTCCTATTTAGAAAGAATAGGTGGTACGAAGGCTATAAGTGTTAACTTCGATAAGGAGAAAATCCCATTTGATATTCCAGATTTTTATAAATCTATTTTAAAGTGCTGGGCCGAATTTTGTAAGAAAGATTTAAAAACTATGGATTTGCAGGAGGTTCTTCAAGAAAGTTTGTGGAACAATGTTTACATAACAATTAATAAGAGATCAGTATATTATGAGAGAATGGCACGATGCCGTATAAATAGGATAGTTGATATGGTTAATGAAAATGGGGAATTTAAATGGGAGACTGTTAAACAAAAAGGGTTACAAGATAAGGATTTTATGAGCTGGGCGAGCATTGTGCACTCTTTGCCATATGATTGGAAAGTTCTTTTAAAAGCATCGATTATAACACATCAAGATATAATTGTGCCGGAGAAAGTTTTAAGGGTTTGTGAAAAGGATATTGCCATAGATAACATAAGACACACGAAGATTATATATCAATGTTTAATTGATAAAAAGTTTAAGTCACCTACTTCACAAGTTAATATATCTAAACGGATTGAACCAGGATTTGTAATTAATTGGAAGTCTGTGTATAACAAAATTTACACCACTTCAATTGATGCATATTCTAGGTTTTTTCAATACCGTATTCTAAATAATTGTTTATTTCTTAATTACGATTTGTTTCGCTTTAAAATTAGTAGTCATCCAAATTGTTCGTTCTGCCAAACGTATTATGAAACTATTGATCATTTTTTTGTTGAGTGTGTTGAGTCAAAAAACTTATATTTTGAAATTAGAACTTGGCTTGAAACTGTCAATATTAAGTTGCCAGAGTCCAATATAGTAAATATCATTTTAGGTGTAGATGATCAAGTTATAAATTATATAATTTTAGAATATAAAATGTGTCTTTATAAAGCTAGAGGAAAACAAATTCCGTCTATCACTCTTTTTAAGAACTTATTAAGATACTCAGAAAAAATTGAATTAAAAATCGCCAAAAAAAGAAATAAACTCCTTTCACATTATAAGAAATGGAACACAATTCTAATGGCAATAAATAAGTAATTAGAAAAACGTAGCGTAAATTTTGAGTATGTTTTATAATTTTAGTTATTTTGTGTATAGTTTAGTGTTAGTAGATGTGTAATTTTGTAAAATTTATTAAAGAAAATAAAAAGAGGTTGTTAAAGACAAAAAAAAAGTTCTGCTACTGATGCAGAAATTGCCAAAGCTTTGCTAAGGACGAAAAAAACAGTATTTATGATATTTGTCGATATAGGTAGCTAATTTTGCCATACTTGGTATAATGCATAATATTTTCCATGGGTAGCCTGTTCATATTTTGGGCCAGGTTACTATTTTGGGCCAGGTTACTTTTCCTATATTGCAGCTCTAGCAGATCTGAAAGTTGTGGTGTTTGGTTCTTCAACTGGTCTCTTTCGTAATTCAGCAAACTATCATTTATAATTCAAGTTCAACTAAGAAAACATGTATATATTATTGTTTTTTACTTAGAAACCCGCGTAAGTTTGAGATAATTAAGTGAAAGTTTTAACCAAAACTAATCCCTCGTAGCAATGAAGTATTACAAAATACTGCACATTAAACAAAGTTAACCTTGATATATTATTATTCTCAGTATAAACTGATTAACACTGATAACTGGCTCATAAAGAGATTACAAAGCGAGTCGAACCACAGGCTCTATTACACAGTTGCAATGTTGACTGTGTCCATTTAGTCGTTTCAGTAGTACATCAATCTGGCTTGATAGTATCAATGTTTGACCCAATAAAGAGAAACAAGTTGCCACTGTTCAGTAGTCCTCCTCCATCCAAAGCGAAATCCAATGACAAAATGCATATAGCATCACTCAAGAGTAACGCGCCTGTATGTTTCCTGCCCAGTTCGTGATGGAGATTTGGAAGGGTTCTTTTGTCATGAGAATCAGAGTTTTCTACCTGCGTTGTCTCAATTTGGGAAACTCAGATCTGGCACCAAATCAGACCTACTGCCATGTCTTGAAAAGATCAGCCCTGGACGAGCAGAAACACCATCGGTCGAGGCTCTGCTACTTGATGGCGCGGCCATTGTGAAGCCTGGTCCTTCGAGGACATTTGAGGAATACAGTCAGGGTGTTTTTCTTCCGTACGTGAAAAGTCAGCTCAAGAATGTCCAAAGAGTTGATGTTGTATGGGACATGTACATCACGGATAGCCTTAAGGAGACAAGACGGAGCAAGAGAGGAAAGGACATACGCAGGCGTGTTAAGCCTGACACCAAAATTCGAGGCAATTGGGCCGCTTTCCTCAGCGTCGACGAAAATAAGGAAGAGCTATTCCACTACCTTGCTGAGCAGTTAGGCACGATTGGAACTGAGCATGGAAGGTCATATCCACAAAAGGCGACGCTGTAGTCTGCAATGGAAGAAGGGATGATACAGCTGACCTGTCACCATGCAAACACGAGGAGGCCGATACAAGGCTCATACTCCATGCTGCCGATGCTGCGCCGGAAGTGCGGCTTTACGAAGGTAATGTTGCATACTGTTGACACCGACGTTGTAGTTATAGCCGTTGCAACATTTCATGAACTAGCTTTGTCTGAGCTTTGGATAGCATTTGGGGTTGGAAAGCATTTACGATATGTACCAGTACATGACATTGCTTGTAGCATGAGTCAAGCGAAGTCAACTGAGAGCTCTTCTTGCATTCCATGCCTTTACTGGATCTCAGATCAGACGTCCGGCTTCATTTGCAAACAGAGGCAAGAAGACAGCGTGGGAAGCATGGAATATATACAATGAAGTGACACCAGTTTTTCAGAGTTTAAGCGCCGCCCCGTCGATATCAGCCGTGAATGATGCAATGCCTATACTTGAGCGTTATACCGTGCTCATGTATGATCGCACAAGCACATGTACAACTGTGAATGCAGCACGTAAAGACCTCTTCATACGCAAGGGAAGAGTTATTGATGCTATACCGCCTACAGCTGATGCCCTATTACAGCATGCGAAGAGAGCAATGTTCCAGGCTGGTCACTGTTGGGGAAAGTCCTTGGAGGTGTCACCCGAGCTTCCCCATCCAAGCGAGTGGGTAAGGGGCTCTACCCTATATAGCGTGGGAGCCGTTGTGGACAACGATTCGCCAGGCGTCAAAGCTGCCAAGAACTCCTGAAGTGCGGATCGGATGCAAGAGCGAGAGAGGGTGTGCTGGACGGTGTAACTGTATTCGTGCTGAGCTCCGTGCACAGCACTGTGTCATTGTGGGGGTTTGTGTGACAGGGTCTGAGTAGCCGACGTGTGACCATTTACGGTACACAAATGGGTTTGAGTAGACTTGCTCCAAGTCGAACTCGCTGAGTCACTGGATAAGCGATTACTGCGTAAAAATAGAGCGCGAGAATCGAAGCGAGATCGAGAGGCAGGCGAGTTCGACTTGTTTCACTTGCAGGAAATTGAATCGGTGGATTACTTTTTGGCGCGAAAGCACGTTTCAGGGGCGGAGCTTACATTTCGGGCCTTTGACAAACTCTTTCTGAGTACAATCAAATTGTAAATACCACAACCACGGTCGACTGACTTGACACGTCAAGATACAATGCCTGCAGAATTGACGCTTTGTGATTGGGCAAATCTTAGTACGTCAAAAGCCACGCCTCCGGTTGAAAAATCAACCGGTAAATTTGGCGCGCTGCAAGTGGGAAAAGTCCTTCGTGCGGGGGGCTAAGAAGGACTTTGAGAAAGTCTAGGGTTTGAGCAGCAAGGAGCATGACATTCTGCACACGTTACAGGAAGTGTATTGGAAACGTGTAGCAACTACCTGTTTTAAAAATACTGCAAAAAAGTTTTATTTCGTTTTATGAAACACTCAATCTGCAGTATTTAAACGCGATTTATCGAAACGCCATGTTGCACCTCTTAACGGTGAGTTCAGTTACTGCAATATGACATATATTCACTTGGTCACGAGTGTTTAGTTTAAGGTAAATATAACTGTACTGATTAATTATCTTAATAGTAACAACCAAGGTGTTACGATAAGGTTACGATGTTGTTTTTCTACATCCAAAGTTGATTTGGAAAAAGAAATAAAGCTGGTGATCGTGATAGTTAATGCTTTGATGTTTACAGTGATCTTATTCTGTCACGTAACATGTCACATGATCGCACTTATTACCAAGCATTTACCTAGAAGAAACAATAGAGCCTAATTTAGTGTTTATTTACAGTTTTCGGACTATAATTTCCCATAGTAGCTGATATTTAATATTTTGATTCAGCCGCGTTTCCATGCTGACAGATCACGTGACCCCCTAAATCTATAAAAGATGTTTGCTTTGCATTGCTTTTTATTTTTTAAGTTTCTAGCTGTTCTACATATGTAAATGTAGCTGATATTTAAAATATTCTGAATCAGCCTAGTTTCCATGCTGGAATTCAGGTGGTCAAAACGGAACCTGCTTTGACCGGAATTATGGGATAGATTTCGATGGGGTCCATATCCAATATTGTTCACTAGGCCATAACCTATCATTGTGCCTAATTTGACGCTTTTACCATAAAATGCACAATTGTTATCAAATATTGCACGATTCTGCCGGACTATTTAAACTTTAAGAGGAAATAGTAAATATCAACACTGCAACCTGGTATTAAACATTTGTGTTTACTTACCAAATATGTCAGATACATAAATTTGGACGCGGACGCAACTCATTCTCAGACTCCTTTCGTATATAAAAACGTGAGAATTTTCCATGCAAACGGCCCGTAAAACTCCTGTCCGCCCTAGAAAAACTGAACATCTTGGTATTTCTGTCCAAGAAGCCTTTGGTTTCAGCAAAAATGGCCCAAAAACTAGGTGATTTTGCCATAACAAGGCATAAGTCCTTTGTAGCCGCCATCTTGGATTTTTCAGAGAGAAACCTGTCCCGCGTGTTCATCCCGTGGGGAATCCATTCTGATTGGTTGACGGGCCCGGAAGTCGACACAGAAAATAATAAACGGCTTGCGAATTCTGACTCGTGCCTCGGCCGAAGGCCTGGCCCGAGTAATAATTATATACCATCTTAGCTGGCCTTGCGCTAAAGCCCGGCAGAATGAGAGCTTCGTATGTCATCATAGAATTTTAAATCGTGTGTATATAATAAACCTCGGGAGCCACCTTCTCCTAGCCGCATCGCAGGCGATAGTTATTACTTGCATCGTATCCCAAACATTATCAAGTACCAGTAAAATTTAATGAACGAATTCGAAAACTCTGATCGGCCGACCGTCATGAAAATTTAAGCATGTTAAACAATCCTAGTTATTGCGTGACTGAGTTCACGATGGTACTGAGAGTGCGAAACACCGACTGATGCGTTTTTGAGGTTGGTTCGGTTAAAAATTAAGGGCGCGTTCGATTGACCGTATTCCGGAATAAGAATAGATGGAACAATCTCTGGACATCACTGGTTCAGGCACATTTTGCACTGTAAGCTACTAACGTTTGCTGAAATGTGATATTCAGGATACATTTAGTATTCCAGTGACTAAAAATTCCCCGATATAAGCGAATTGTAGTTATAATTCTGTGTATTCCTATTCCGGAATACGGTCAATCGAACGCACCCTTACACTGATCGAATCATTTGTTCGGGTGTCTATATCCTGCGTAGCTGCCCTATTTGTTTCCTTTTCAGTCGATCGTGCTTCTCGCTTAGCTCACTCTGTTGTCTGGGATAAAGGGGGGAGGGAGGCCGCCGACGAAGACATTTTGACGTTAACTTATTCTAGCCCCAAGACTTCTCTATATTTCAGACAAATCACACTATTTTGTCGTGCACGCAAGTTTCCCCACCCGTACTTGTACTTCTCTAACTGCTAAACTATATATTGTAGTTTATTTTAAAAACTCAATTTCTTAAATTAATTAATCCCAATTTGTAACTTATCTTATTATGTAGAGAGATGTTTACATGAACCAGTTTGAGTGGGGAATTCCTAATTTCTTTACGAAGTACGGGCAACTGAGAGACTTCGAAGGAATCAGAAGTTCCGAATTCACCAATCAAAGGTTCCGAGTGACCGTTTACCCGCGAGGGTTCAGTGGTAATCTAAACGACGTAGCAATCTTTCTACAAGTACCTGAAGGCAGTGGACCTATCAGGATTAGATCAGCCAGGTAAGAGTTTGCTGTATTTTCCATTCGCAATACTTAAGTAAACAAGAGGCTACTCACAGCTTGAATTCCGGCCGTATCTTTTGGAAAGGTGTAACGATCTACGCGTTTTGCACTTTAAAAACGAACAAAATGCGAAGTACGCACGCACAGTCAATCTTAATCTAAACCTCTACATCAGTCAGAACACGAGTGAGCACAAGTAGAACACTAGTGGACACAAGTAGAACACGAGTGACTTTAAACAAGCCAGGCTATCCTTGGATAACACAGGTACCCACAAAATACTAAGATCCAAAATACTATGAGGATCTGATCTAAAACTCCACACGAGTCAAAACATGAGTTAACACTAGCGTAAACAAGTGCTCTAGCCCTTCATATTTTAATTAACAAAAAAATAAAGTAAAATAATTAATAGTAAAAATTGTGTTATCGTCTTAGTTTTGGGTTACCTGTGTTATCTGGATCAGTTATGTTACTGAAACTAAGGTAATGCGCCACACCCTCTTTGTATTTTTGTGTTATCCTTAGGGTACCCTGGCTTAGTTGTTTTGTTAGCATCACACCGGATGTAGTTTGCATATTTTAAGCGCGATCGAGTGCCAGTACTGTAGCAAATGTCAGTTGAGAAACTGTTACGAGTTTTCTAGAAATGTCTCGGAGTCAGGCTTCGTTTTTTTATTAACCAGCAATTTTGCATATAGAATCAGGCCGAGCATACACGAACCAGTTTAGTTCAAAAAAAGGGGCTGCATAGTCTGTAGCGACAGGAAATCTTTGCGTACTGGGTAGGTTATAAACGCCGCGTTAACCGCAAAAACACATAAAACTACGTTAGTCACGCATAAATTTTTTTAATCTGACTTTAAAAACATCCGTGGTCTAAAAAAACCTTGGAAATAATCAATATACTATATAGCCATGAATTAGTATACAATCCATGGTTAAATTGAAAAGTTTAAGTCAATACATTTAAATCAAAGTTAGCTATTTGTGATAGGAACACGACCTGTGCAATGAGTACGAACGTGTTGAGTTGGACATGTTGAGTCGGGATCAAAAGTAGTTCTGCATGAGTAAATTAGTATAAATTCTCTAGATAGTCAAGCCTATTAGCGTGGAAGCTCTCGTTCAGTGCAAGCCATACCATACGTTCTATTTATTTGCTTCATATTTATTTGTCATCATATGTTTAGTGATTCTTTTTTTACAGTAGAGTGCAGGGAGATCGTGAGCGTGTGTTGATGTCATAGGATGTCACAGGAAAGGTAGTTTTGTTTTTGCACGCGCGCTAAAGCTGATGTGAGATTATCCTTTACACGCACGTACGGGTGGATCGAGAACTACGAAAAAGTGCGCATGGCCTGATTTGTTTTACTGCATTGACTTCTCTTTTTAAGTCTTTTGCTCGTTTTTTCCTTATTGATTTTCTATGTGTATGGAGCTCCGATTTTTCGGGCCGGCTGTGTGTGGTGGATATTATATATGTGGCATTTGTTAGTCTTCTGATCTTAGAATAATTAGAACGTCATTGGTCTATGTGGTCATAAAATGTTTGTTGCTTGGTGATTGTAGACTGCTAGCAAGTCCCTTGTACTGCGCATTTTTTTTAGAATGGCTAAACATGGTTCCAAATGGCTAACGATGGCTAGACATGGTACGCATAGTCTATGGTGATTGTACCTATATTAATACTGGCATTCTACCATTTTTGTTTTGTTTAGTGTAACCTTGTTCAGCACAAGGCAGCATATCAGCTCCAGCTTTATACCCTCATCGTTAGCCAATCAGCGCGCGAGTTAACGTTTGCATCGAGCTATGGATTATAAAATGAATTCTCGAAAGACAAATAATAATTAGCTTTAAGCGAATTTTCGGAGCCCCAAGATCAGAACTTGAAACGTTAGCCTAACGTATTTTTAGGTTTCCATTGATCTAAATGTTTTTCAGCTTTACCGATTTGTGATAAAAATAGCTGACATAACAAAATTGAAGAAAGCCGGATGACACCAGTATGAAAGTGGGGTAAGGGTGCTAAAACTAAATATATAAAAAAATATTTGTTATAGCAGCCTGACTATTGCAGCTTACAGCTGGTGGGGGCCTGCTTTTACTCCTCACACTCCACACTACACTCGACTCACGCTAGACTGGAGCTTTAAAAATGACCCTCGCGAGAGAGAGTTAAGAGGAAACAACGCCGTTAATAAAAGAATAGTTAATCCATAGTAGTTTTGTTGCTTTTTATACAGATGGCGAAATTCTATGCAGACCACAACATTACACCTGTTCAGAAGTCTGGCAAAGTGAACTATAATACATGCCGACTACAAACATCAGAATCTACAATGATTAAAGCTACATGTATTTGCTTCTCTCCCAACAAGACAATGCCCTTGCAAAAAAACATGGACAATAAAAATAAAAGCCCATTGAAGATGACAAAGTTTGAGTACAACGACACATACAATAACATTGTAATCAAGACCATTGAAGAATACAACAAACCACAGCAAAATCATTCGATGCTCCTTCGCTATCCATACATCATGCAAAATCCACGACACCTCAGCAGTTTTACATAAAAGTGAAGGTTAATCATCTCACTGGTGTAAAAACAATTATTATAGATAAACGTCAAATTAAGAAATTTTCTTGTACACTTCAAGATACTACAGGATCCATTACTGTTATCTTCTGGGAAGAATAGGTTAACTGTGTACAGAACGACAAGACATGCATACCTCTTCGCCAATCTAAGGGTTAAGCAAGACAACTACACTAATGAAATGTTTGCCAATACACCCAAACAAGGGTTTAAAGTGGCTCCTTCAGTGAACAATAGAGCCAGCCCTTATGGATACCACTTCAAAACAAGCTACTGTAACCATAATTGGCGTAAATTCTCTATCAACTATCACTTCCCGTAGGTTTTTTTTGTTTCTTATACCATGACACTTATGGATTATTCTTAAGAACGTATCAAATTATATCAGCCAGTGCATTAATTCTTAATCAGATATACATGTACGCTGATCCGTTTAGAAAGTTGTTATCACTCCTCGAACTGTCTGAAGACGATAAAATTGACGCCAATGAATTACTTCAGAAACGTTTATTGAGTAAAATTGTCATTATATATGGCAAAGACTTAGAAAGTTAATTCCTGGTAGTAGTCTGCATTTGTTTCTTTAGGTTTTAGCCAGATGCTGAGGGGTTTAACATCTTGAGTCCTTGTATTTGATTGAACTTCCCGTTAAAAATTATAAGTACATGTATTTACCTAATTCCGCTTCTCGATCCCATCGTAAACGTGGTTTGCTTCGGGCAATTACATTAACGTATGTCACACACATCACGTCACGTTACGTTATGTTATATAAAATGCACTTTTATTATATTTAAAACTAGCAAATGAATATAAACCCAGTCAAACATCGTCATGATGATATGTATTCAAACATTTCAGTGAATATCCTAATACCGTACATTTTATTGTTTTGATACTGTTAATATTATGCATGCGTATGTACATGTACCTTATTGTAGGAATTTGACAGACTATCAAGTGTAACTGATGATTGTATACCACTTTAGCATAGCTTGTAGGTTTCTTTTAGTTTGTTATCTTTGCCGCACTTGTCAAGATGGGCACATATTTCCTTTTAAAAGCAAAAAAGTCTTTTATGGCGAAATTTAACAAAGTATTTAAAATGATTATTTAGGACTGCCAGCGAGAGATCTTCTGTGGCATTAAGAAAGGCAAAATCAAACTTAACTCATCCTGCTCGGAAGAAGTTAATATTGAGTCAATCGAAACGTTGGAAACTGGTATCCTTTTCAGTACCTGGTTTGCGATATCATAGTTATAGAAGCTAAATGTCAGCGTAGAAAAGGCATAATGACCAGGTGCATACACGAAAAAAAAGAAGAGGTTGATGGCACCTAAACCGATATGTTACATAAAAGACGAGCCAGTCCTTGCCATTGGACTGCCATCTTCACCTCCTATTATTCAGCCATTATTGCTTTGAGACTTGCTGTCGAACAAACTGAACGATGCCGTCACTATACCGTACGATGAATGGAATGAGTGGAAGGAAACGTACTCCTCTAATCCAGCAGGGGACTGCTGGTAAACAAAATATTTATATATTGTCCACCTACTGAATAACATGTTTCATACTTTTTATGTATCAATCAATTCCAAACCTGCCCAACCCCTCCCTGACCGGGTTTAACTGCACTGAATATCCAAGATAGAAGTAATGCATTTTTAAGAGAGGATCCATGTGAGAACCATGCAGACGACCCTAACTGTCGAAGGTATTGGTGAAGAGGACGAACATTACGCTTAGACTCTGCCTCCCGATACAACAGAGATCCTTGTCAGACTGCATCAGGTCCTAAACAATCTGTTCCGATAGCTCCGTACACAAGGGCCGTACTGCCGTGCACGCAACAGTCTCAATCTATGCTTTTTATGAGAGAATTCTGTAATATTATTTCATCGGGCAGAATGGCAATTGTGTCATGGATATTTCTCGTTAACTTAATTGAGTTATCCCTTTTCAATTATTAATGACTGGATTTCATTCTCTGTGATTGGTCAAGCCTTAATGGAACCATTAATTCAAGACTTGACCAATGGGAATATCATTCTAAACTACGAAAATTTCAATCAGATGCTTGACTTACTAAGACTACCGCTAAAATGCGGCACATCAGTGTTTAAAATGCTGAAGTTGAAATAAATAAAAACAACTGTCAATAATACAACAATACGTACTTTCTTACCGCTGTTCCAGAGAAATTCTGGTATTAACTGGTATGTAATCATTTTTTAATGGTTTATATGGTGTTGAGTGCATGATTACCGCTGAGGAAACATGTACTCGCATCAATTGGGATCAAAGAAACTGCGATTCTGGTATTGTACAGGCTCATCTGGGATGATGGCCCTCACTACCGCCTGCAGGGCTGGGGGGAACACAAACGTTGGTTGGGATTGGGGGAATTTGTCCTTCCCAATTTTGCATCCATACTGTGTTAAAATCAAACTGTCAAGGAAATAACTATAACATAAAAATGCATGAATAAATAAAAGAAACTTTCAAACTCAAATAAACCTATAAAAGAATGATTTCCTATTAGTTAACTATTAGCTTGTAGTTTGTCAGTCTGAAATAATTAACTGTCTAGTCGTTCTCTATCGACCTCTCTATGCCTTGATGCACTGCAACATACTCTATATATGTATCCCAGCCAATAGGAATCGTATAAAGTAATACATCTTGACTGATCTTCTCAGATCAAGGTTGAACTAATTCAGTCGTAACTCATGTAATTGGTGGAGAAATACAAGCATTATTCACACAATCCAAAAGATTAACCTAAAGTAGGCAAAAGGCAGAACGAAGTTATGCACTGGAGGAGCTTTGATGATGCAGTAATTCGACCATATGGATACCTTTTGTTTGATATGCACCCAAGAACACTGGTTGAATTTAGATTCCGAACTAATATTTTTCCGGGAGAACTTCCTATTGCTTATATAAAACGTACATAAATCAGGTTCAGTTGTACCGATTCCCATTTTAATTATCATGTATCAACGAGCTGAGAAAGCCAACAAATGAGGTAGAACCTTAATTTTCATAAAAAAAATGATGCAATTACAATGGAGTAGCCATTGTTCGAATTTAAATTGTATTTGAAATGTGCAATTCATATTCATGGTGAAAATTTTGGGAAAATGCCATCTTACACTTAATCAATTTCCCCAAGAAGACTAATTTTGCTACCTGGTGTTGTATACTTTGGGGATAAAAACAGAAAATATAAACTGCTAAATGTGTCTAATGTTGGTGTATTTTGTTTCCTGTTGGTGCTTAACATGGCAAATCTCATATGCATATACCTGTTGGCAAATCAGGGGTTATGATGTTTGGGATAACATGGATTTCAGTCCAAGATACCTAAATAGCCTAAAATGTGTCAAATACTTCCATCTGTCTAGTACCCACATAATTGCATATTACAAGATTTACAAGAGACAGCAAAGATCTATTTAGCTGTTGTAGAAATGTAAATTCTGCTTAGGCGTCTGACTGCCTGCTTTGGAATAACAGGGTGTACTTCAGCGTGGATTCGTTCATACCTGCTTGGTCGTAAGCAGTATGTGTGTATCCGAGGAGAAAAGTCAACACCTGTTCAACTGCTATATGGGGTGCCAAATCGGTCGGTTCTAGGACCGTTACTTTATCTTATGTACACTTCTCCTTTGGGTGACCTCATTAGAATCCATGATATGATGTGCCATTTCTATGTAGACGACACTCAAATTCTAGGGCTCCTTTTGTGGAAACAGCGTAGATCTTGTGTGCCCTTTAGCTTTAAAAGCCAGTAACTCGTGTTTCTGCCGTTTTCGTGAAAGCGCAAATGACAGTTTACGACTTTTCTGGCCTTTCTTTCCAATAATTGATCTGTAGGTATTTTATGAGGGTGGTGTGGGGTGGGGAGGAGTAGTTCAAAATTTTTCGCGAAAAACCAACTTTGCCTGACGTATGGCGCAACGATTTGCTTAGTGAAAGATGTACATTTTCCACTAGGTCTGAGAAAAAAGGTGCATTTTTGGGATGAAAACGTTGAAAAGTGAGTTACTGGCTTTTAAAGCCAACAAGTACGCATTAATTTACTTGTGTAACCTAAATTTCAAAGTGGCGCCATTTCTCGTCCTTTTAATGGATTTCGATGCACTATACGGCAATACAACGTTCTCTTCATGTAGATTGCGCTTAATGGATGGAAGTTTCCTGTATTTTGAGTAACAATACCAGAAAATGGCCTTTTTTCTAACCTAAGCATAACCTCTAGGTCTCAAATAAAGAAATTATGGGATGGAGCTAAGTCAAGTCAATTATGGGATAGAAAGGCCAGAAAAGTCTTCAACTGTCATTTGCCTTTTCAGAAAACGGCAAAAACACGAGTTACTGGCTTTTAAAGCTTAAAGGCACACAAGATCTAGCATGTTTTCACAAAAGGGGGTTTTAGGTTCTAGGGCTCCTTTTGTGGAAACAGCGTAGATCTTGTGTGCCTTTAAGCTTTAAAAGCCAGTAACTCGTGTTTCTGCCGTTTTCGTGAAAGCGCAAATGACAGTTTACGACTTTTCTGGCCTTTCTTTCCAATAATTGATCTGTAGGTATTTTATGAGGGTGGTGTGGGGTGGGGAGGAGTAGTTCAAAATTTTTCGCGAAAAACCAACTTTGCCTGACGTATGGCGCAACGATTTGCTTAGTGAAAGATGTACATTTTCCACTAGGTCTGAGAAAAAAGGTGCATTTTTGGGATGAAAACGTTGAAAAGTGAGTTACTGGCTTTTAAAGCCAACAAGTACGCATTAATTTACTTGTGTAACCTAAATTTCAAAGTGGCGCCATTTCTCGTCCTTTTAATGGATTTCGATGCACTATACGGCAATACAACGTTCTCTTCATGTAGATTGCGCTTAATGGATGGAAGTTTCCTGTATTTTGAGTAACAATACCAGAAAATGGCCTTTTTTCTAACCTAAGCATAACCTCTAGGTCTCAAATAAAGAAATTATGGGATGGAGCTAAGTCAAGTCAATTATGGGATAGAAAGGCCAGAAAAGTCTTCAACTGTCATTTGCCTTTTCAGAAAACGGCAAAAACACGAGTTACTGGCTTTTAAAGCTTAAAGGCACACAAGATCTAGCATGTTTTCACAAAAGGGGGTTTTAGGTTCTAGGGCTCCTTTTGTGGAAACAGCGTAGATCTTGTGTGCCTTTAAGCTTTAAAAGCCAGTTACTCGTGTTTTTGCCGCTTT
The DNA here is from genome assembly GCA_030867875.1 of Actinernus sp. WN-2022. NCBI lineage: Eukaryota > Metazoa > Cnidaria > Anthozoa > Actiniaria > Actinernidae > Actinernus > Actinernus sp. WN-2022. Next base: position 702,463 of record JAOWCC010001148.1, on the reverse strand, counting down.
CGTGAAAGCGCAAATGACAGTTTACGACTTTTCTGGCCTTTCTTTCCAATAATTGATCTGTAGGTATTTTATGAGGGTGGTGTGGGGTGGGGAGGAGTAGTTCAAAATTTTTCGCGAAAAACCAACTTTGCCTGACGTATGGCGCAACGATTTGCTTAGTGAAAGATGTACATTTTCCACTAGGTCTGAGAAAAAAGGTGCATTTTTGGGATGAAAACGTTGAAAAGTGAGTTACTGGCTTTTAAAGCCAACAAGTACGCATTAATTTACTTGTGTAACCTAAATTTCAAAGTGGCGCCATTTCTCGACCTTTTAATGGATTTCGATGCACTATACGGCAATACAACGTTCTCTTCATGTAGATTGCGCTTAATGGATGGAAGTTTCCTGTATTTTGAGTAACAATACCAGAAAATGGCCTTTTTTCTAACCTAAGCATAACCTCTAGGTCTCAAATAAAGAAATTATGGGATGGAGCTAAGTCAAGTCAATTATGGGATAGAAAGGCCAGAAAAGTCTTCAACTGTCATTTGCCTTTTCAGAAAACGGCAAAAACACGAGTTACTGGCTTTTAAAGCTTAAAGGCACACAAGAATCTTGTGTGCCTTTAAGCTTTAAAAGCCAGTTACTCGTGTTTTTGCCGCTTTCGTGAAAGCGCAAATGACAGTTTACGACTTTTCTGGCCTTTCTTTCCAATAATTGATCTGTAGGTATTTTATGAGGGTGGTGTGGGGTGGGGAGGAGTAGTTCAAAATTTTTCGCGAAAAACCAACTTTGCCTGACGTATGGCGCAACGATTTGCTTAGTGAAAGATGTACATTTTTCACTAGGTCTGAGAAAAAAGGTGCATTTTTGGGATGAAAACGTTGAAAAGTGAGTTACTGGCTTTTAAAGCCAACAAGTACGCATTAATTTACTTGTGTAACCTAAATTTCAAAGTGGCGCCATTTCTCGACCTTTTAATGGATTTCGATGCACTATACGGCAATACAACGTTCTCTTCATGTAGATTGCGCTTAATGGATGGAAGTTTCCTGTATTTTGAGTAACAATACCAGAAAATGGCCTTTTTTCTAACCTAAGCATAACCTCTAGGTCTCAAATAAAGAAATTATGGGATGGAGCTAAGTCAAGTCAATTATGGGATAGAAAGGCCAGAAAAGTCTTCAACTGTCATTTGCCTTTTCAGAAAACGGCAAAAACACGAGTTACTGGCTTTTAAAGCTTAAAGGCACACAAGATCTAGCATGTTTTCACAAAAGGGGGTTTTAGGTTCTAGGGCTCCTTTTGTGGAAACAGCGTAGATCTTGTGTGCCTTTAAGCTTTAAAAGCCAGTTACTCGTGTTTTTGCCGCTTTCGTGAAAGCGCAAATGACAGTTTACGACTTTTCTGGCCTTTCTTTCCAATAATTGATCTGTAGGTATTTTATGAGGGTGGTGTGGGGTGGGGAGGAGTAGTTCAAAATTTTTCGCGAAAAACCAACTTTGCCTGACGTATGGCGCAACGATTTGCTTAGTGAAAGATGTACATTTTCCACTAGGTCTGAGAAAAAAGGTGCATTTTTGGGATGAAAACGTTGAAAAGTGAGTTACTGGCTTTTAAAGCCAACAAGTACGCATTAATTTACTTGTGTAACCTAAATTTCAAAGTGGCGCCATTTCTCGACCTTTTAATGGATTTCGATGCACTATACGGCAATACAACGTTCTCTTCATGTAGATTGCGCTTAATGGATGGAAGTTTCCTGTATTTTGAGTAACAATACCAGAAAATGGCCTTTTTTCTAACCTAAGCATAACCTCTAGGTCTCAAATAAAGAAATTATGGGATGGAGCTAAGTCAAGTCAATTATGGGATAGAAAGGCCAGAAAAGTCTTCAACTGTCATTTGCCTTTTCAGAAAACGGCAAAAACACGAGTTACTGGCTTTTAAAGCTTAAAGGCACACAAGATCTAGCATGTTTTCACAAAAGGGGGTTTTAGGTTCTAGGGCTCCTTTTGTGGAAACAGCGTAGATCTTGTGTGCCTTTAAGCTTTAAAAGCCAGTTACTCGTGTTTTTGCCGCTTTCGTGAAAGCGCAAATGACAGTTTACGACTTTTCTGGCCTTTCTTTCCAATAATTGATCTGTAGGTATTTTATGAGGGTGGTGTGGGGTGGGGAGGAGTAGTTCAAAATTTTTCGCGAAAAACCAACTTTGCCTGACGTATGGCGCAACGATTTGCTTAGTGAAAGATGTACATTTTCCACTAGGTCTGAGAAAAAAGGTGCATTTTTGGGATGAAAACGTTGAAAAGTGAGTTACTGGCTTTTAAAGCCAACAAGTACGCATTAATTTACTTGTGTAACCTAAATTTCAAAGTGGCGCCATTTCTCGACCTTTTAATGGATTTCGATGCACTATACGGCAATACAACGTTCTCTTCATGTAGATTGCGCTTAATGGATGGAAGTTTCCTGTATTTTGAGTAACAATACCAGAAAATGGCCTTTTTTCTAACCTAAGCATAACCTCTAGGTCTCAAATAAAGAAATTATGGGATGGAGCTAAGTCAAGTCAATTATGGGATAGAAAGGCCAGAAAAGTCTTCAACTGTCATTTGCCTTTTCAGAAAACGGCAAAAACACGAGTTACTGGCTTTTAAAGCTTAAAGGCACACAAGAATCTTGTGTGCCTTTAAGCTTTAAAAGCCAGTTACTCGTGTTTTTGCCGCTTTCGTGAAAGCGCAAATGACAGTTTACGACTTTTCTGGCCTTTCTTTCCAATAATTGATCTGTAGGTATTTTATGAGGGTGGTGTGGGGTGGGGAGGAGTAGTTCAAAATTTTTCGCGAAAAACCAACTTTGCCTGACGTATGGCGCAACGATTTGCTTAGTGAAAGATGTACATTTTTCACTAGGTCTGAGAAAAAAGGTGCATTTTTGGGATGAAAACGTTGAAAAGTGAGTTACTGGCTTTTAAAGCCAACAAGTACGCATTAATTTACTTGTGTAACCTAAATTTCAAAGTGGCGCCATTTCTCGACCTTTTAATGGATTTCGATGCACTATACGGCAATACAACGTTCTCTTCATGTAGATTGCGCTTAATGGATGGAAGTTTCCTGTATTTTGAGTAACAATACCAGAAAATGGCCTTTTTTCTAACCTAAGCATAACCTCTAGGTCTCAAATAAAGAAATTATGGGATGGAGCTAAGTCAAGTCAATTATGGGATAGAAAGGCCAGAAAAGTCTTCAACTGTCATTTGCCTTTTCAGAAAACGGCAAAAACACGAGTTACTGGCTTTTAAAGCTTAAAGGCACACAAGATCTAGCATGTTTTCACAAAAGGGGGTTTTAGGTTCTAGGGCTCCTTTTGTGGAAACAGCGTAGATCTTGTGTGCCTTTAAGCTTTAAAAGCCAGTTACTCGTGTTTTTGCCGCTTTCGTGAAAGCGCAAATGACAGTTTACGACTTTTCTGGCCTTTCTTTCCAATAATTGATCTGTAGGTATTTTATGAGGGTGGTGTGGGGTGGGGAGGAGTAGTTCAAAATTTTTCGCGAAAAACCAACTTTGCCTGACGTATGGCGCAACGATTTGCTTAGTGAAAGATGTACATTTTCCACTAGGTCTGAGAAAAAAGGTGCATTTTTGGGATGAAAACGTTGAAAAGTGAGTTACTGGCTTTTAAAGCCAACAAGTACGCATTAATTTACTTGTGTAACCTAAATTTCAAAGTGGCGCCATTTCTCGACCTTTTAATGGATTTCGATGCACTATACGGCAATACAACGTTCTCTTCATGTAGATTGCGCTTAATGGATGGAAGTTTCCTGTATTTTGAGTAACAATACCAGAAAATGGCCTTTTTTCTAACCTAAGCATAACCTCTAGGTCTCAAATAAAGAAATTATGGGATGGAGCTAAGTCAAGTCAATTATGGGATAGAAAGGCCAGAAAAGTCTTCAACTGTCATTTGCCTTTTCAGAAAACGGCAAAAACACGAGTTACTGGCTTTTAAAGCTTAAAGGCACACAAGATCTAGCATGTTTTCACAAAAGGGGGTTTTAGGTTCTAGGGCTCCTTTTGTGGAAACAGCGTAGATCTTGTGTGCCTTTAAGCTTTAAAAGCCAGTTACTCGTGTTTTTGCCGCTTTCGTGAAAGCGCAAATGACAGTTTACGACTTTTCTGGCCTTTCTTTCCAATAATTGATCTGTAGGTATTTTATGAGGGTGGTGTGGGGTGGGGAGGAGTAGTTCAAAATTTTTCGCGAAAAACCAACTTTGCCTGACGTATGGCGCAACGATTTGCTTAGTGAAAGATGTACATTTTCCACTAGGTCTGAGAAAAAAGGTGCATTTTTGGGATGAAAACGTTGAAAAGTGAGTTACTGGCTTTTAAAGCCAACAAGTACGCATTAATTTACTTGTGTAACCTAAATTTCAAAGTGGCGCCATTTCTCGACCTTTTAATGGATTTCGATGCACTATACGGCAATACAACGTTCTCTTCATGTAGATTGCGCTTAATGGATGGAAGTTTCCTGTATTTTGAGTAACAATACCAGAAAATGGCCTTTTTTCTAACCTAAGCATAACCTCTAGGTCTCAAATAAAGAAATTATGGGATGGAGCTAAGTCAAGTCAATTATGGGATAGAAAGGCCAGAAAAGTCTTCAACTGTCATTTGCCTTTTCAGAAAACGGCAAAAACACGAGTTACTGGCTTTTAAAGCTTAAAGGCACACAAGATCTAGCATGTTTTCACAAAAGGGGGTTTTAGGTTCTAGGGCTCCTTTTGTGGAAACAGCGTAGATCTTGTGTGCCTTTAAGCTTTAAAAGCCAGTTACTCGTGTTTTTGCCGCTTTCGTGAAAGCGCAAATGACAGTTTACGACTTTTCTGGCCTTTCTTTCCAATAATTGATCTGTAGGTATTTTATGAGGGTGGTGTGGGGTGGGGAGGAGTAGTTCAAAATTTTTCGCGAAAAACCAACTTTGCCTGACGTATGGCGCAACGATTTGCTTAGTGAAAGATGTACATTTTCCACTAGGTCTGAGAAAAAAGGTGCATTTTTGGGATGAAAACGTTGAAAAGTGAGTTACTGGCTTTTAAAGCCAACAAGTACGCATTAATTTACTTGTGTAACCTAAATTTCAAAGTGGCGCCATTTCTCGACATTTTAATGGATTTCGATGCACTATACGGCAATACAACGTTCTCTTCATGTAGATTGCGCTTAATGGATGGAAGTTTCCTGTATTTTGAGTAACAATACCAGAAAATGGCCTTTTTTCTAACCTAAGCATAACCTCTAGGTCTCAAATAAAGAAATTATGGGATGGAGCTAAGTCAAGTCAATTATGGGATAGAAAGGCCAGAAAAGTCTTCAACTGTCATTTGCCTTTTCAGAAAACGGCAAAAACACGAGTTACTGGCTTTTAAAGCTTAAAGGCACACAAGAATCTTGTGTGCCTTTAAGCTTTAAAAGCCAGTTACTCGTGTTTTTGCCGCTTTCGTGAAAGCGCAAATGACAGTTTACGACTTTTCTGGCCTTTCTTTCCAATAATTGATCTGTAGGTATTTTATGAGGGTGGTGTGGGGTGGGGAGGAGTAGTTCAAAATTTTTCGCGAAAAACCAACTTTGCCTGACGTATGGCGCAACGATTTGCTTAGTGAAAGATGTACATTTTCCACTAGGTCTGAGAAAAAAGGTGCATTTTTGGGATGAAAACGTTGAAAAGTGAGTTACTGGCTTTTAAAGCCAACAAGTACGCATTAATTTACTTGTGTAACCTAAATTTCAAAGTGGCGCCATTTCTCGTCCTTTTAATGGATTTCGATGCACTATACGGCAATACAACGTTCTCTTCATGTAGATTGCGCTTAATGGATGGAAGTTTCCTGTATTTTGAGTAACAATACCAGAAAATGGCCTTTTTTCTAACCTAAGCATAACCTCTAGGTCTCAAATAAAGAAATTATGGGATGGAGCTAAGTCAAGTCAATTATGGGATAGAAAGGCCAGAAAAGTCTTCAACTGTCATTTGCCTTTTCAGAAAACGGCAAAAACACGAGTTACTGGCTTTTAAAGCTTAAAGGCACACAAGATCTAGCATGTTTTCACAAAAGGGGGTTTTAGGTTCTAGGGCTCCTTTTGTGGAAACAGCGTAGATCTTGTGTGCCTTTAAGCTTTAAAAGCCAGTTACTCGTGTTTTTGCCGCTTTCGTGAAAGCGCAAATGACAGTTTACGACTTTTCTGGCCTTTCTTTCCAATAATTGATCTGTAGGTATTTTATGAGGGTGGTGTGGGGTGGGGAGGAGTAGTTCAAAATTTTTCGCGAAAAACCAACTTTGCCTGACGTATGGCGCAACGATTTGCTTAGTGAAAGATGTACATTTTCCACTAGGTCTGAGAAAAAAGGTGCATTTTTGGGATGAAAACGTTGAAAAGTGAGTTACTGGCTTTTAAAGCCAACAAGTACGCATTAATTTACTTGTGTAACCTAAATTTCAAAGTGGCGCCATTTCTCGACCTTTTAATGGATTTCGATGCACTATACGGCAATACAACGTTCTCTTCATGTAGATTGCGCTTAATGGATGGAAGTTTCCTGTATTTTGAGTAACAATACCAGAAAATGGCCTTTTTTCTAACCTAAGCATAACCTCTAGGTCTCAAATAAAGAAATTATGGGATGGAGCTAAGTCAAGTCAATTATGGGATAGAAAGGCCAGAAAAGTCTTCAACTGTCATTTGCCTTTTCAGAAAACGGCAAAAACACGAGTTACTGGCTTTTAAAGCTTAAAGGCACACAAGATCTAGCATGTTTTCACAAAAGGGGGTTTTAGGTTCTAGGGCTCCTTTTGTGGAAACAGCGTAGATCTTGTGTGCCTTTAAGCTTTAAAAGCCAGTTACTCGTGTTTTTGCCGCTTTCGTGAAAGCGCAAATGACAGTTTACGACTTTTCTGGCCTTTCTTTCCAATAATTGATCTGTAGGTATTTTATGAGGGTGGTGTGGGGTGGGGAGGAGTAGTTCAAAATTTTTCGCGAAAAACCAACTTTGCCTGACGTATGGCGCAACGATTTGCTTAGTGAAAGATGTACATTTTCCACTACATGTAGGTCTGAGAAAAAAGGTGCATTTTTGGGATGAAAACGTTGAAAAGTGAGTTACTGGCTTTTAAAGCCAACAAGTACGCATTAATTTACTTGTGTAACCTAAATTTCAAAGTGGCGCCATTTCTCGTCCTTTTAATGGATTTCGATGGACTATACGGCAATACAACGTTCTCTTCATGTAGATTGCGCTTAATGGATGGAAGTTTCCTGTATTTTGAGTAACAATACCAGAAAATGGCCTTTTTTCTAACCTAAGCATAACCTCTAGGTCTCAAATAAAGAAATTATGGGATGGAGCTAAGTCAAGTCAATTATGGGATAGAAAGGCCAGAAAAGTCTTCAACTGTCATTTGCCTTTTCAGAAAACGGCAAAAACACGAGTTACTGGCTTTTAAAGCTTAAAGGCACACAAGATCTAGCATGTTTTCACAAAAGGGGGTTTTAGGTTCTAGGGCTCCTTTTGTGGAAACAGCGTAGATCTTGTGTGCCTTTAAGCTTTAAAAGCCAGTTACTCGTGTTTTTGCCGCTTTCGTGAAAGCGCAAATGACAGTTTACGACTTTTCTGGCCTTTCTTTCCAATAATTGATCTGTAGGTATTTTATGAGGGTGGTGTGGGGTGGGGAGGAGTAGTTCAAAATTTTTCGCGAAAAACCAACTTTGCCTGACGTATGGCGCAACGATTTGCTTAGTGAAAGATGTACATTTTCCACTAGGTCTGAGAAAAAAGGTGCATTTTTGGGATGAAAACGTTGAAAAGTGAGTTACTGGCTTTTAAAGCCAACAAGTACGCATTAATTTACTTGTGTAACCTAAATTTCAAAGTGGCGCCATTTCTCGACCTTTTAATGGATTTCGATGCACTATACGGCAATACAACGTTCTCTTCATGTAGATTGCGCTTAATGGATGGAAGTTTCCTGTATTTTGAGTAACAATACCAGAAAATGGCCTTTTTTCTAACCTAAGCATAACCTCTAGGTCTCAAATAAAGAAATTATGGGATGGAGCTAAGTCAAGTCAATTATGGGATAGAAAGGCCAGAAAAGTCTTCAACTGTCATTTGCCTTTTCAGAAAACGGCAAAAACACGAGTTACTGGCTTTTAAAGCTTAAAGGCACACAAGATCTAGCATGTTTTCACAAAAGGGGGTTTTAGGTTCTAGGGCTCCTTTTGTGGAAACAGCGTAGATCTTGTGTGCCTTTAAGCTTTAAAAGCCAGTTACTCGTGTTTTTGCCGCTTTCGTGAAAGCGCAAATGACAGTTTACGACTTTTCTGGCCTTTCTTTCCAATAATTGATCTGTAGGTATTTTATGAGGGTGGTGTGGGGTGGGGAGGAGTAGTTCAAAATTTTTCGCGAAAAACCAACTTTGCCTGACGTATGGCGCAACGATTTGCTTAGTGAAAGATGTACATTTTCCACTAGGTCTGAGAAAAAAGGTGCATTTTTGGGATGAAAACGTTGAAAAGTGAGTTACTGGCTTTTAAAGCCAACAAGTACGCATTAATTTACTTGTGTAACCTAAATTTCAAAGTGGCGCCATTTCTCGACCTTTTAATGGATTTCGATGCACTATACGGCAATACAACGTTCTCTTCATGTAGATTGCGCTTAATGGATGGAAGTTTCCTGTATTTTGAGTAACAATACCAGAAAATGGCCTTTTTTCTAACCTAAGCATAACCTCTAGGTCTCAAATAAAGAAATTATGGGATGGAGCTAAGTCAAGTCAATTATGGGATAGAAAGGCCAGAAAAGTCTTCAACTGTCATTTGCCTTTTCAGAAAACGGCAAAAACACGAGTTACTGGCTTTTAAAGCTTAAAGGCACACAAGATCTAGCATGTTTTCACAAAAGGGGGTTTTAGGTTCTAGGGCTCCTTTTGTGGAAACAGCGTAGATCTTGTGTGCCTTTAAGCTTTAAAAGCCAGTTACTCGTGTTTTTGCCGCTTTCGTGAAAGCGCAAATGACAGTTTACGACTTTTCTGGCCTTTCTTTCCAATAATTGATCTGTAGGTATTTTATGAGGGTGGTGTGGGGTGGGGAGGAGTAGTTCAAAATTTTTCGCGAAAAACCAACTTTGCCTGACGTATGGCGCAACGATTTGCTTAGTGAAAGATGTACATTTTCCACTAGGTCTGAGAAAAAAGGTGCATTTTTGGGATGAAAACGTTGAAAAGTGAGTTACTGGCTTTTAAAGCCAACAAGTACGCATTAATTTACTTGTGTAACCTAAATTTCAAAGTGGCGCCATTTCTCGTCCTTTTAATGGATTTCGATGGACTATACGGCAATACAACGTTCTCTTCATGTAGATTGCGCTTAATGGATGGAAGTTTCCTGTATTTTGAGTAACAATACCAGAAAATGGCCTTTTTTCTAACCTAAGCATAACCTCTAGGTCTCAAATAAAGAAATTATGGGATGGAGCTAAGTCAAGTCAATTATGGGATAGAAAGGCCAGAAAAGTCTTCAACTGTCATTTGCCTTTTCAGAAAACGGCAAAAACACGAGTTACTGGCTTTTAAAGCTTAAAGGCACACAAGATCTAGCATGTTTTCACAAAAGGGGGTTTTAGGTTCTAGGGCTCCTTTTGTGGAAACAGCGTAGATCTTGTGTGCCTTTAAGCTTTAAAAGCCAGTTACTCGTGTTTTTGCCGCTTTCGTGAAAGCGCAAATGACAGTTTACGACTTTTCTGGCCTTTCTTTCCAATAATTGATCTGTAGGTATTTTATGAGGGTGGTGTGGGGTGGGGAGGAGTAGTTCAAAATTTTTCGCGAAAAACCAACTTTGCCTGACGTATGGCGCAACGATTTGCTTAGTGAAAGATGTACATTTTCCACTAGGTCTGAGAAAAAAGGTGCATTTTTGGGATGAAAACGTTGAAAAGTGAGTTACTGGCTTTTAAAGCCAACAAGTACGCATTAATTTACTTGTGTAACCTAAATTTCAAAGTGGCGCCATTTCTCGTCCTTTTAATGGATTTCGATGGACTATACGGCAATACAACGTTCTCTTCATGTAGATTGCGCTTAATGGATGGAAGTTTCCTGTATTTTGAGTAACAATACCAGAAAATGGCCTTTTTTCTAACCTAAGCATAACCTCTAGGTCTCAAATAAAGAAATTATGGGATGGAGCTAAGTCAAGTCAATTATGGGATAGAAAGGCCAGAAAAGTCTTCAACTGTCATTTGCCTTTTCAGAAAACGGCAAAAACACGAGTTACTGGCTTTTAAAGCTTAAAGGCACACAAGATCTAGCATGTTTTCACAAAAGGGGGTTTTAGGTTCTAGGGCTCCTTTTGTGGAAACAGCGTAGATCTTGTGTGCCTTTAAGCTTTAAAAGCCAGTTACTCGTGTTTTTGCCGCTTTCGTGAAAGCGCAAATGACAGTTTACGACTTTTCTGGCCTTTCTTTCCAATAATTGATCTGTAGGTATTTTATGAGGGTGGTGTGGGGTGGGGAGGAGTAGTTCAAAATTTTTCGCGAAAAACCAACTTTGCCTGACGTATGGCGCAACGATTTGCTTAGTGAAAGATGTACATTTTCCACTAGGTCTGAGAAAAAAGGTGCATTTTTGGGATGAAAACGTTGAAAAGTGAGTTACTGGCTTTTAAAGCCAACAAGTACGCATTAATTTACTTGTGTAACCTAAATTTCAAAGTGGCGCCATTTCTCGACCTTTTAATGGATTTCGATGCACTATACGGCAATACAACGTTCTCTTCATGTAGATTGCGCTTAATGGATGGAAGTTTCCTGTATTTTGAGTAACAATACCAGAAAATGGCCTTTTTTCTAACCTAAGCATAACCTCTAGGTCTCAAATAAAGAAATTATGGGATGGAGCTAAGTCAAGTCAATTATGGGATAGAAAGGCCAGAAAAGTCTTCAACTGTCATTTGCCTTTTCAGAAAACGGCAAAAACACGAGTTACTGGCTTTTAAAGCTTAAAGGCACACAAGATCTAGCATGTTTTCACAAAAGGGGGTTTTAGGTTCTAGGGCTCCTTTTGTGGAAACAGCGTAGATCTTGTGTGCCTTTAAGCTTTAAAAGCCAGTTACTCGTGTTTTTGCCGCTTTCGTGAAAGCGCAAATGACAGTTTACGACTTTTCTGGCCTTTCTTTCCAATAATTGATCTGTAGGTATTTTATGAGGGTGGTGTGGGGTGGGGAGGAGTAGTTCAAAATTTTTCGCGAAAAACCAACTTTGCCTGACGTATGGCGCAACGATTTGCTTAGTGAAAGATGTACATTTTCCACTAGGTCTGAGAAAAAAGGTGCATTTTTGGGATGAAAACGTTGAAAAGTGAGTTACTGGCTTTTAAAGCCAACAAGTACGCATTAATTTACTTGTGTAACCTAAATTTCAAAGTGGCGCCATTTCTCGACCTTTTAATGGATTTCGATGCACTATACGGCAATACAACGTTCTCTTCATGTAGATTGCGCTTAATGGATGGAAGTTTCCTGTATTTTGAGTAACAATACCAGAAAATGGCCTTTTTTCTAACCTAAGCATAACCTCTAGGTCTCAAATAAAGAAATTATGGGATGGAGCTAAGTCAAGTCAATTATGGGATAGAAAGGCCAGAAAAGTCTTCAACTGTCATTTGCCTTTTCAGAAAACGGCAAAAACACGAGTTACTGGCTTTTAAAGCTTAAAGGCACACAAGATCTAGCATGTTTTCACAAAAGGGGGTTTTAGGTTCTAGGGCTCCTTTTGTGGAAACAGCGTAGATCTTGTGTGCCTTTAAGCTTTAAAAGCCAGTTACTCGTGTTTTTGCCGCTTTCGTGAAAGCGCAAATGACAGTTTACGACTTTTCTGGCCTTTCTTTCCAATAATTGATCTGTAGGTATTTTATGAGGGTGGTGTGGGGTGGGGAGGAGTAGTTCAAAATTTTTCGCGAAAAACCAACTTTGCCTGACGTATGGCGCAACGATTTGCTTAGTGAAAGATGTACATTTTCCACTAGGTCTGAGAAAAAAGGTGCATTTTTGGGATGAAAACGTTGAAAAGTGAGTTACTGGCTTTTAAAGCCAACAAGTACGCATTAATTTACTTGTGTAACCTAAATTTCAAAGTGGCGCCATTTCTCGTCCTTTTAATGGATTTCGATGGACTATACGGCAATACAACGTTCTCTTCATGTAGATTGCGCTTAATGGATGGAAGTTTCCTGTATTTTGAGTAACAATACCAGAAAATGGCCTTTTTTCTAACCTAAGCATAACCTCTAGGTCTCAAATAAAGAAATTATGGGATGGAGCTAAGTCAAGTCAATTATGGGATAGAAAGGCCAGAAAAGTCTTCAACTGTCATTTGCCTTTTCAGAAAACGGCAAAAACACGAGTTACTGGCTTTTAAAGCTTAAAGGCACACAAGATCTAGCATGTTTTCACAAAAGGGGGTTTTAGGTTCTAGGGCTCCTTTTGTGGAAACAGCGTAGATCTTGTGTGCCTTTAAGCTTTAAAAGCCAGTTACTCGTGTTTTTGCCGCTTTCGTGAAAGCGCAAATGACAGTTTACGACTTTTCTGGCCTTTCTTTCCAATAATTGATCTGTAGGTATTTTATGAGGGTGGTGTGGGGTGGGGAGGAGTAGTTCAAAATTTTTCGCGAAAAACCAACTTTGCCTGACGTATGGCGCAACGATTTGCTTAGTGAAAGATGTACATTTTCCACTAGGTCTGAGAAAAAAGGTGCATTTTTGGGATGAAAACGTTGAAAAGTGAGTTACTGGCTTTTAAAGCCAACAAGTACGCATTAATTTACTTGTGTAACCTAAATTTCAAAGTGGCGCCATTTCTCGTCCTTTTAATGGATTTCGATGGACTATACGGCAATACAACGTTCTCTTCATGTAGATTGCGCTTAATGGATGGAAGTTTCCTGTATTTTGAGTAACAATACCAGAAAATGGCCTTTTTTCTAACCTAAGCATAACCTCTAGGTCTCAAATAAAGAAATTATGGGATGGAGCTAAGTCAAGTCAATTATGGGATAGAAAGGCCAGAAAAGTCTTCAACTGTCATTTGCCTTTTCAGAAAACGGCAAAAACACGAGTTACTGGCTTTTAAAGCTTAAAGGCACACAAGATCTAGCATGTTTTCACAAAAGGGGGTTTTAGGTTCTAGGGCTCCTTTTGTGGAAACAGCGTAGATCTTGTGTGCCTTTAAGCTTTAAAAGCCAGTTACTCGTGTTTTTGCCGCTTTCGTGAAAGCGCAAATGACAGTTTACGACTTTTCTGGCCTTTCTTTCCAATAATTGATCTGTAGGTATTTTATGAGGGTGGTGTGGGGTGGGGAGGAGTAGTTCAAAATTTTTCGCGAAAAACCAACTTTGCCTGACGTATGGCGCAACGATTTGCTTAGTGAAAGATGTACATTTTCCACTAGGTCTGAGAAAAAAGGTGCATTTTTGGGATGAAAACGTTGAAAAGTGAGTTACTGGCTTTTAAAGCCAACAAGTACGCATTAATTTACTTGTGTAACCTAAATTTCAAAGTGGCGCCATTTCTCGTCCTTTTAATGGATTTCGATGGACTATACGGCAATACAACGTTCTCTTCATGTAGATTGCGCTTAATGGATGGAAGTTTCCTGTATTTTGAGTAACAATACCAGAAAATGGCCTTTTTTCTAACCTAAGCATAACCTCTAGGTCTCAAATAAAGAAATTATGGGATGGAGCTAAGTCAAGTCAATTATGGGATAGAAAGGCCAGAAAAGTCTTCAACTGTCATTTGCCTTTTCAGAAAACGGCAAAAACACGAGTTACTGGCTTTTAAAGCTTAAAGGCACACAAGATCTAGCATGTTTTCACAAAAGGGGGTTTTAGGTTCTAGGGCTCCTTTTGTGGAAACAGCGTAGATCTTGTGTGCCTTTAAGCTTTAAAAGCCAGTTACTCGTGTTTTTGCCGCTTTCGTGAAAGCGCAAATGACAGTTTACGACTTTTCTGGCCTTTCTTTCCAATAATTGATCTGTAGGTATTTTATGAGGGTGGTGTGGGGTGGGGAGGAGTAGTTCAAAATTTTTCGCGAAAAACCAACTTTGCCTGACGTATGGCGCAACGATTTGCTTAGTGAAAGATGTACATTTTCCACTAGGTCTGAGAAAAAAGGTGCATTTTTGGGATGAAAACGTTGAAAAGTGAGTTACTGGCTTTTAAAGCCAACAAGTACGCATTAATTTACTTGTGTAACCTAAATTTCAAAGTGGCGCCATTTCTCGACCTTTTAATGGATTTCGATGCACTATACGGCAATACAACGTTCTCTTCATGTAGATTGCGCTTAATGGATGGAAGTTTCCTGTATTTTGAGTAACAATACCAGAAAATGGCCTTTTTTCTAACCTAAGCATAACCTCTAGGTCTCAAATAAAGAAATTATGGGATGGAGCTAAGTCAAGTCAATTATGGGATAGAAAGGCCAGAAAAGTCTTCAACTGTCATTTGCCTTTTCAGAAAACGGCAAAAACACGAGTTACTGGCTTTTAAAGCTTAAAGGCACACAAGATCTAGCATGTTTTCACAAAAGGGGGTTTTAGGTTCTAGGGCTCCTTTTGTGGAAACAGCGTAGATCTTGTGTGCCTTTAAGCTTTAAAAGCCAGTTACTCGTGTTTTTGCCGCTTTCGTGAAAGCGCAAATGACAGTTTACGACTTTTCTGGCCTTTCTTTCCAATAATTGATCTGTAGGTATTTTATGAGGGTGGTGTGGGGTGGGGAGGAGTAGTTCAAAATTTTTCGCGAAAAACCAACTTTGCCTGACGTATGGCGCAACGATTTGCTTAGTGAAAGATGTACATTTTCCACTAGGTCTGAGAAAAAAGGTGCATTTTTGGGATGAAAACGTTGAAAAGTGAGTTACTGGCTTTTAAAGCCAACAAGTACACATTAATTTACTTGTGTAACCTAAATTTCAAAGTGGCGCCATTTCTCGACCTTTTAATGGATTTCGATGCACTATACGGCAATACAACGTTCTCTTCATGTAGATTGCGCTTAATGGATGGAAGTTTCCTGTATTTTGAGTAACAATACCAGAAAATGGCCTTTTTTCTAACCTAAGCATAACCTCTAGGTCTCAAATAAAGAAATTATGGGATGGAGCTAAGTCAAGTCAATTATGGGATAGAAAGGCCAGAAAAGTCTTCAACTGTCATTTGCCTTTTCAGAAAACGGCAAAAACACGAGTTACTGGCTTTTAAAGCTTAAAGGCACACAAGATCTAGCATGTTTTCACAAAAGGGGGTTTTAGGTTCTAGGGCTCCTTTTGTGGAAACAGCGTAGATCTTGTGTGCCTTTAAGCTTTAAAAGCCAGTTACTCGTGTTTTTGCCGCTTTCGTGAAAGCGCAAATGACAGTTTACGACTTTTCTGGCCTTTCTTTCCAATAATTGATCTGTAGGTATTTTATGAGGGTGGTGTGGGGTGGGGAGGAGTAGTTCAAAATTTTTCGCGAAAAACCAACTTTGCCTGACGTATGGCGCAACGATTTGCTTAGTGAAAGATGTACATTTTCCACTAGGTCTGAGAAAAAAGGTGCATTTTTGGGATGAAAACGTTGAAAAGTGAGTTACTGGCTTTTAAAGCCAACAAGTACGCATTAATTTACTTGTGTAACCTAAATTTCAAAGTGGCGCCATTTCTCGTCCTTTTAATGGATTTCGATGGACTATACGGCAATACAACGTTCTCTTCATGTAGATTGCGCTTAATGGATGGAAGTTTCCTGTATTTTGAGTAACAATACCAGAAAATGGCCTTTTTTCTAACCTAAGCATAACCTCTAGGTCTCAAATAAAGAAATTATGGGATGGAGCTAAGTCAAGTCAATTATGGGATAGAAAGGCCAGAAAAGTCTTCAACTGTCATTTGCCTTTTCAGAAAACGGCAAAAACACGAGTTACTGGCTTTTAAAGCTTAAAGGCACACAAGATCTAGCATGTTTTCACAAAAGGGGGTTTTAGGTTCTAGGGCTCCTTTTGTGGAAACAGCGTAGATCTTGTGTGCCTTTAAGCTTTAAAAGCCAGTTACTCGTGTTTTTGCCGCTTTCGTGAAAGCGCAAATGACAGTTTACGACTTTTCTGGCCTTTCTTTCCAATAATTGATCTGTAGGTATTTTATGAGGGTGGTGTGGGGTGGGGAGGAGTAGTTCAAAATTTTTCGCGAAAAACCAACTTTGCCTGACGTATGGCGCAACGATTTGCTTAGTGAAAGATGTACATTTTCCACTAGGTCTGAGAAAAAAGGTGCATTTTTGGGATGAAAACGTTGAAAAGTGAGTTACTGGCTTTTAAAGCCAACAAGTACGCATTAATTTACTTGTGTAACCTAAATTTCAAAGTGGCGCCATTTCTCGTCCTTTTAATGGATTTCGATGGACTATACGGCAATACAACGTTCTCTTCATGTAGATTGCGCTTAATGGATGGAAGTTTCCTGTATTTTGAGTAACAATACCAGAAAATGGCCTTTTTTCTAACCTAAGCATAACCTCTAGGTCTCAAATAAAGAAATTATGGGATGGAGCTAAGTCAAGTCAATTATGGGATAGAAAGGCCAGAAAAGTCTTCAACTGTCATTTGCCTTTTCAGAAAACGGCAAAAACACGAGTTACTGGCTTTTAAAGCTTAAAGGCACACAAGATCTAGCATGTTTTCACAAAAGGGGGTTTTAGGTTCTAGGGCTCCTTTTGTGGAAACAGCGTAGATCTTGTGTGCCTTTAAGCTTTAAAAGCCAGTTACTCGTGTTTTTGCCGCTTTCGTGAAAGCGCAAATGACAGTTTACGACTTTTCTGGCCTTTCTTTCCAATAATTGATCTGTAGGTATTTTATGAGGGTGGTGTGGGGTGGGGAGGAGTAGTTCAAAATTTTTCGCGAAAAACCAACTTTGCCTGACGTATGGCGCAACGATTTGCTTAGTGAAAGATGTACATTTTCCACTAGGTCTGAGAAAAAAGGTGCATTTTTGGGATGAAAACGTTGAAAAGTGAGTTACTGGCTTTTAAAGCCAACAAGTACGCATTAATTTACTTGTGTAACCTAAATTTCAAAGTGGCGCCATTTCTCGTCCTTTTAATGGATTTCGATGGACTATACGGCAATACAACGTTCTCTTCATGTAGATTGCGCTTAATGGATGGAAGTTTCCTGTATTTTGAGTAACAATACCAGAAAATGGCCTTTTTTCTAACCTAAGCATAACCTCTAGGTCTCAAATAAAGAAATTATGGGATGGAGCTAAGTCAAGTCAATTATGGGATAGAAAGGCCAGAAAAGTCTTCAACTGTCATTTGCCTTTTCAGAAAACGGCAAAAACACGAGTTACTGGCTTTTAAAGCTTAAAGGCACACAAGATCTAGCATGTTTTCACAAAAGGGGGTTTTAGGTTCTAGGGCTCCTTTTGTGGAAACAGCGTAGATCTTGTGTGCCTTTAAGCTTTAAAAGCCAGTTACTCGTGTTTTTGCCGCTTTCGTGAAAGCGCAAATGACAGTTTACGACTTTTCTGGCCTTTCTTTCCAATAATTGATCTGTAGGTATTTTATGAGGGTGGTGTGGGGTGGGGAGGAGTAGTTCAAAATTTTTCGCGAAAAACCAACTTTGCCTGACGTATGGCGCAACGATTTGCTTAGTGAAAGATGTACATTTTCCACTAGGTCTGAGAAAAAAGGTGCATTTTTGGGATGAAAACGTTGAAAAGTGAGTTACTGGCTTTTAAAGCCAACAAGTACGCATTAATTTACTTGTGTAACCTAAATTTCAAAGTGGCGCCATTTCTCGACCTTTTAATGGATTTCGATGCACTATACGGCAATACAACGTTCTCTTCATGTAGATTGCGCTTAATGGATGGAAGTTTCCTGTATTTTGAGTAACAATACCAGAAAATGGCCTTTTTTCTAACCTAAGCATAACCTCTAGGTCTCAAATAAAGAAATTATGGGATGGAGCTAAGTCAAGTCAATTATGGGATAGAAAGGCCAGAAAAGTCTTCAACTGTCATTTGCCTTTTCAGAAAACGGCAAAAACACGAGTTACTGGCTTTTAAAGCTTAAAGGCACACAAGATCTAGCATGTTTTCACAAAAGGGGGTTTTAGGTTCTAGGGCTCCTTTTGTGGAAACAGCGTAGATCTTGTGTGCCTTTAAGCTTTAAAAGCCAGTTACTCGTGTTTTTGCCGCTTTCGTGAAAGCGCAAATGACAGTTTACGACTTTTCTGGCCTTTCTTTCCAATAATTGATCTGTAGGTATTTTATGAGGGTGGTGTGGGGTGGGGAGGAGTAGTTCAAAATTTTTCGCGAAAAACCAACTTTGCCTGACGTATGGCGCAACGATTTGCTTAGTGAAAGATGTACATTTTCCACTAGGTCTGAGAAAAAAGGTGCATTTTTGGGATGAAAACGTTGAAAAGTGAGTTACTGGCTTTTAAAGCCAACAAGTACGCATTAATTTACTTGTGTAACCTAAATTTCAAAGTGGCGCCATTTCTCGACCTTTTAATGGATTTCGATGCACTATACGGCAATACAACGTTCTCTTCATGTAGATTGCGCTTAATGGATGGAAGTTTCCTGTATTTTGAGTAACAATACCAGAAAATGGCCTTTTTTCTAACCTAAGCATAACCTCTAGGTCTCAAATAAAGAAATTATGGGATGGAGCTAAGTCAAGTCAATTATGGGATAGAAAGGCCAGAAAAGTCTTCAACTGTCATTTGCCTTTTCAGAAAACGGCAAAAACACGAGTTACTGGCTTTTAAAGCTTAAAGGCACACAAGATCTAGCATGTTTTCACAAAAGGGGGTTTTAGGTTCTAGGGCTCCTTTTGTGGAAACAGCGTAGATCTTGTGTGCCTTTAAGCTTTAAAAGCCAGTTACTCGTGTTTTTGCCGCTTTCGTGAAAGCGCAAATGACAGTTTACGACTTTTCTGGCCTTTCTTTCCAATAATTGATCTGTAGGTATTTTATGAGGGTGGTGTGGGGTGGGGAGGAGTAGTTCAAAATTTTTCGCGAAAAACCAACTTTGCCTGACGTATGGCGCAACGATTTGCTTAGTGAAAGATGTACATTTTCCACTAGGTCTGAGAAAAAAGGTGCATTTTTGGGATGAAAACGTTGAAAAGTGAGTTACTGGCTTTTAAAGCCAACAAGTACGCATTAATTTACTTGTGTAACCTAAATTTCAAAGTGGCGCCATTTCTCGTCCTTTTAATGGATTTCGATGGACTATACGGCAATACAACGTTCTCTTCATGTAGATTGCGCTTAATGGATGGAAGTTTCCTGTATTTTGAGTAACAATACCAGAAAATGGCCTTTTTTCTAACCTAAGCATAACCTCTAGGTCTCAAATAAAGAAATTATGGGATGGAGCTAAGTCAAGTCAATTATGGGATAGAAAGGCCAGAAAAGTCTTCAACTGTCATTTGCCTTTTCAGAAAACGGCAAAAACACGAGTTACTGGCTTTTAAAGCTTAAAGGCACACAAGATCTAGCATGTTTTCACAAAAGGGGGTTTTAGGTTCTAGGGCTCCTTTTGTGGAAACAGCGTAGATCTTGTGTGCCTTTAAGCTTTAAAAGCCAGTTACTCGTGTTTTTGCCGCTTTCGTGAAAGCGCAAATGACAGTTTACGACTTTTCTGGCCTTTCTTTCCAATAATTGATCTGTAGGTATTTTATGAGGGTGGTGTGGGGTGGGGAGGAGTAGTTCAAAATTTTTCGCGAAAAACCAACTTTGCCTGACGTATGGCGCAACGATTTGCTTAGTGAAAGATGTACATTTTCCACTAGGTCTGAGAAAAAAGGTGCATTTTTGGGATGAAAACGTTGAAAAGTGAGTTACTGGCTTTTAAAGCCAACAAGTACGCATTAATTTACTTGTGTAACCTAAATTTCAAAGTGGCGCCATTTCTCGTCCTTTTAATGGATTTCGATGGACTATACGGCAATACAACGTTCTCTTCATGTAGATTGCGCTTAATGGATGGAAGTTTCCTGTATTTTGAGTAACAATACCAGAAAATGGCCTTTTTTCTAACCTAAGCATAACCTCTAGGTCTCAAATAAAGAAATTATGGGATGGAGCTAAGTCAAGTCAATTATGGGATAGAAAGGCCAGAAAAGTCTTCAACTGTCATTTGCCTTTTCAGAAAACGGCAAAAACACGAGTTACTGGCTTTTAAAGCTTAAAGGCACACAAGATCTAGCATGTTTTCACAAAAGGGGGTTTTAGGTTCTAGGGCTCCTTTTGTGGAAACAGCGTAGATCTTGTGTGCCTTTAAGCTTTAAAAGCCAGTTACTCGTGTTTTTGCCGCTTTCGTGAAAGCGCAAATGACAGTTTACGACTTTTCTGGCCTTTCTTTCCAATAATTGATCTGTAGGTATTTTATGAGGGTGGTGTGGGGTGGGGAGGAGTAGTTCAAAATTTTTCGCGAAAAACCAACTTTGCCTGACGTATGGCGCAACGATTTGCTTAGTGAAAGATGTACATTTTCCACTAGGTCTGAGAAAAAAGGTGCATTTTTGGGATGAAAACGTTGAAAAGTGAGTTACTGGCTTTTAAAGCCAACAAGTACGCATTAATTTACTTGTGTAACCTAAATTTCAAAGTGGCGCCATTTCTCGTCCTTTTAATGGATTTCGATGGACTATACGGCAATACAACGTTCTCTTCATGTAGATTGCGCTTAATGGATGGAAGTTTCCTGTATTTTGAGTAACAATACCAGAAAATGGCCTTTTTTCTAACCTAAGCATAACCTCTAGGTCTCAAATAAAGAAATTATGGGATGGAGCTAAGTCAAGTCAATTATGGGATAGAAAGGCCAGAAAAGTCTTCAACTGTCATTTGCCTTTTCAGAAAACGGCAAAAACACGAGTTACTGGCTTTTAAAGCTTAAAGGCACACAAGATCTAGCATGTTTTCACAAAAGGGGGTTTTAGGTTCTAGGGCTCCTTTTGTGGAAACAGCGTAGATCTTGTGTGCCTTTAAGCTTTAAAAGCCAGTTACTCGTGTTTTTGCCGCTTTCGTGAAAGCGCAAATGACAGTTTACGACTTTTCTGGCCTTTCTTTCCAATAATTGATCTGTAGGTATTTTATGAGGGTGGTGTGGGGTGGGGAGGAGTAGTTCAAAATTTTTCGCGAAAAACCAACTTTGCCTGACGTATGGCGCAACGATTTGCTTAGTGAAAGATGTACATTTTCCACTAGGTCTGAGAAAAAAGGTGCATTTTTGGGATGAAAACGTTGAAAAGTGAGTTACTGGCTTTTAAAGCCAACAAGTACGCATTAATTTACTTGTGTAACCTAAATTTCAAAGTGGCGCCATTTCTCGACCTTTTAATGGATTTCGATGCACTATACGGCAATACAACGTTCTCTTCATGTAGATTGCGCTTAATGGATGGAAGTTTCCTGTATTTTGAGTAACAATACCAGAAAATGGCCTTTTTTCTAACCTAAGCATAACCTCTAGGTCTCAAATAAAGAAATTATGGGATGGAGCTAAGTCAAGTCAATTATGGGATAGAAAGGCCAGAAAAGTCTTCAACTGTCATTTGCCTTTTCAGAAAACGGCAAAAACACGAGTTACTGGCTTTTAAAGCTTAAAGGCACACAAGATCTAGCATGTTTTCACAAAAGGGGGTTTTAGGTTCTAGGGCTCCTTTTGTGGAAACAGCGTAGATCTTGTGTGCCTTTAAGCTTTAAAAGCCAGTTACTCGTGTTTTTGCCGCTTTCGTGAAAGCGCAAATGACAGTTTACGACTTTTCTGGCCTTTCTTTCCAATAATTGATCTGTAGGTATTTTATGAGGGTGGTGTGGGGTGGGGAGGAGTAGTTCAAAATTTTTCGCGAAAAACCAACTTTGCCTGACGTATGGCGCAACGATTTGCTTAGTGAAAGATGTACATTTTCCACTAGGTCTGAGAAAAAAGGTGCATTTTTGGGATGAAAACGTTGAAAAGTGAGTTACTGGCTTTTAAAGCCAACAAGTACGCATTAATTTACTTGTGTAACCTAAATTTCAAAGTGGCGCCATTTCTCGACCTTTTAATGGATTTCGATGCACTATACGGCAATACAACGTTCTCTTCATGTAGATTGCGCTTAATGGATGGAAGTTTCCTGTATTTTGAGTAACAATACCAGAAAATGGCCTTTTTTCTAACCTAAGCATAACCTCTAGGTCTCAAATAAAGAAATTATGGGATGGAGCTAAGTCAAGTCAATTATGGGATAGAAAGGCCAGAAAAGTCTTCAACTGTCATTTGCCTTTTCAGAAAACGGCAAAAACACGAGTTACTGGCTTTTAAAGCTTAAAGGCACACAAGATCTAGCATGTTTTCACAAAAGGGGGTTTTAGGTTCTAGGGCTCCTTTTGTGGAAACAGCGTAGATCTTGTGTGCCTTTAAGCTTTAAAAGCCAGTTACTCGTGTTTTTGCCGCTTTCGTGAAAGCGCAAATGACAGTTTACGACTTTTCTGGCCTTTCTTTCCAATAATTGATCTGTAGGTATTTTATGAGGGTGGTGTGGGGTGGGGAGGAGTAGTTCAAAATTTTTCGCGAAAAACCAACTTTGCCTGACGTATGGCGCAACGATTTGCTTAGTGAAAGATGTACATTTTCCACTAGGTCTGAGAAAAAAGGTGCATTTTTGGGATGAAAACGTTGAAAAGTGAGTTACTGGCTTTTAAAGCCAACAAGTACGCATTAATTTACTTGTGTAACCTAAATTTCAAAGTGGCGCCATTTCTCGTCCTTTTAATGGATTTCGATGGACTATACGGCAATACAACGTTCTCTTCATGTAGATTGCGCTTAATGGATGGAAGTTTCCTGTATTTTGAGTAACAATACCAGAAAATGGCCTTTTTTCTAACCTAAGCATAACCTCTAGGTCTCAAATAAAGAAATTATGGGATGGAGCTAAGTCAAGTCAATTATGGGATAGAAAGGCCAGAAAAGTCTTCAACTGTCATTTGCCTTTTCAGAAAACGGCAAAAACACGAGTTACTGGCTTTTAAAGCTTAAAGGCACACAAGATCTAGCATGTTTTCACAAAAGGGGGTTTTAGGTTCTAGGGCTCCTTTTGTGGAAACAGCGTAGATCTTGTGTGCCTTTAAGCTTTAAAAGCCAGTTACTCGTGTTTTTGCCGCTTTCGTGAAAGCGCAAATGACAGTTTACGACTTTTCTGGCCTTTCTTTCCAATAATTGATCTGTAGGTATTTTATGAGGGTGGTGTGGGGTGGGGAGGAGTAGTTCAAAATTTTTCGCGAAAAACCAACTTTGCCTGACGTATGGCGCAACGATTTGCTTAGTGAAAGATGTACATTTTCCACTAGGTCTGAGAAAAAAGGTGCATTTTTGGGATGAAAACGTTGAAAAGTGAGTTACTGGCTTTTAAAGCCAACAAGTACGCATTAATTTACTTGTGTAACCTAAATTTCAAAGTGGCGCCATTTCTCGACCTTTTAATGGATTTCGATGCACTATACGGCAATACAACGTTCTCTTCATGTAGATTGCGCTTAATGGATGGAAGTTTCCTGTATTTTGAGTAACAATACCAGAAAATGGCCTTTTTTCTAACCTAAGCATAACCTCTAGGTCTCAAATAAAGAAATTATGGGATGGAGCTAAGTCAAGTCAATTATGGGATAGAAAGGCCAGAAAAGTCTTCAACTGTCATTTGCCTTTTCAGAAAACGGCAAAAACACGAGTTACTGGCTTTTAAAGCTTAAAGGCACACAAGATCTAGCATGTTTTCACAAAAGGGGGTTTTAGGTTCTAGGGCTCCTTTTGTGGAAACAGCGTAGATCTTGTGTGCCTTTAAGCTTTAAAAGCCAGTTACTCGTGTTTTTGCCGCTTTCGTGAAAGCGCAAATGACAGTTTACGACTTTTCTGGCCTTTCTTTCCAATAATTGATCTGTAGGTATTTTATGAGGGTGGTGTGGGGTGGGGAGGAGTAGTTCAAAATTTTTCGCGAAAAACCAACTTTGCCTGACGTATGGCGCAACGATTTGCTTAGTGAAAGATGTACATTTTCCACTAGGTCTGAGAAAAAAGGTGCATTTTTGGGATGAAAACGTTGAAAAGTGAGTTACTGGCTTTTAAAGCCAACAAGTACGCATTAATTTACTTGTGTAACCTAAATTTCAAAGTGGCGCCATTTCTCGTCCTTTTAATGGATTTCGATGCACTATACGGCAATACAACGTTCTCTTCATGTAGATTGCGCTTAATGGATGGAAGTTTCCTGTATTTTGAGTAACAATACCAGAAAATGGCCTTTTTTCTAACCTAAGCATAACCTCTAGGTCTCAAATAAAGAAATTATGGGATGGAGCTAAGTCAAGTCAATTATGGGATAGAAAGGCCAGAAAAGTCTTCAACTGTCATTTGCCTTTTCAGAAAACGGCAAAAACACGAGTTACTGGCTTTTAAAGCTTAAAGGCACACAAGATCTAGCATGTTTTCACAAAAGGGGGTTTTAGGTTCTAGGGCTCCTTTTGTGGAAACAGCGTAGATCTTGTGTGCCTTTAAGCTTTAAAAGCCAGTTACTCGTGTTTTTGCCGCTTTCGTGAAAGCGCAAATGACAGTTTACGACTTTTCTGGCCTTTCTTTCCAATAATTGATCTGTAGGTATTTTATGAGGGTGGTGTGGGGTGGGGAGGAGTAGTTCAAAATTTTTCGCGAAAAACCAACTTTGCCTGACGTATGGCGCAACGATTTGCTTAGTGAAAGATGTACATTTTCCACTACATGTAGGTCTGAGAAAAAAGGTGCATTTTTGGGATGAAAACGTTGAAAAGTGAGTTACTGGCTTTTAAAGCCAACAAGTACGCATTAATTTACTTGTGTAACCTAAATTTCAAAGTGGCGCCATTTCTCGTCCTTTTAATGGATTTCGATGGACTATACGGCAATACAACGTTCTCTTCATGTAGATTGCGCTTAATGGATGGAAGTTTCCTGTATTTTGAGTAACAATACCAGAAAATGGCCTTTTTTCTAACCTAAGCATAACCTCTAGGTCTCAAATAAAGAAATTATGGGATGGAGCTAAGTCAAGTCAATTATGGGATAGAAAGGCCAGAAAAGTCTTCAACTGTCATTTGCCTTTTCAGAAAACGGCAAAAACACGAGTTACTGGCTTTTAAAGCTTAAAGGCACACAAGATCTAGCATGTTTTCACAAAAGGGGGTTTTAGGTTCTAGGGCTCCTTTTGTGGAAACAGCGTAGATCTTGTGTGCCTTTAAGCTTTAAAAGCCAGTTACTCGTGTTTTTGCCGCTTTCGTGAAAGCGCAAATGACAGTTTACGACTTTTCTGGCCTTTCTTTCCAATAATTGATCTGTAGGTATTTTATGAGGGTGGTGTGGGGTGGGGAGGAGTAGTTCAAAATTTTTCGCGAAAAACCAACTTTGCCTGACGTATGGCGCAACGATTTGCTTAGTGAAAGATGTACATTTTCCACTAGGTCTGAGAAAAAAGGTGCATTTTTGGGATGAAAACGTTGAAAAGTGAGTTACTGGCTTTTAAAGCCAACAAGTACGCATTAATTTACTTGTGTAACCTAAATTTCAAAGTGGCGCCATTTCTCGACCTTTTAATGGATTTCGATGCACTATACGGCAATACAACGTTCTCTTCATGTAGATTGCGCTTAATGGATGGAAGTTTCCTGTATTTTGAGTAACAATACCAGAAAATGGCCTTTTTTCTAACCTAAGCATAACCTCTAGGTCTCAAATAAAGAAATTATGGGATGGAGCTAAGTCAAGTCAATTATGGGATAGAAAGGCCAGAAAAGTCTTCAACTGTCATTTGCCTTTTCAGAAAACGGCAAAAACACGAGTTACTGGCTTTTAAAGCTTAAAGGCACACAAGATCTAGCATGTTTTCACAAAAGGGGGTTTTAGGTTCTAGGGCTCCTTTTGTGGAAACAGCGTAGATCTTGTGTGCCTTTAAGCTTTAAAAGCCAGTTACTCGTGTTTTTGCCGCTTTCGTGAAAGCGCAAATGACAGTTTACGACTTTTCTGGCCTTTCTTTCCAATAATTGATCTGTAGGTATTTTATGAGGGTGGTGTGGGGTGGGGAGGAGTAGTTCAAAATTTTTCGCGAAAAACCAACTTTGCCTGACGTATGGCGCAACGATTTGCTTAGTGAAAGATGTACATTTTCCACTAGGTCTGAGAAAAAAGGTGCATTTTTGGGATGAAAACGTTGAAAAGTGAGTTACTGGCTTTTAAAGCCAACAAGTACGCATTAATTTACTTGTGTAACCTAAATTTCAAAGTGGCGCCATTTCTCGTCCTTTTAATGGATTTCGATGGACTATACGGCAATACAACGTTCTCTTCATGTAGATTGCGCTTAATGGATGGAAGTTTCCTGTATTTTGAGTAACAATACCAGAAAATGGCCTTTTTTCTAACCTAAGCATAACCTCTAGGTCTCAAATAAAGAAATTATGGGATGGAGCTAAGTCAAGTCAATTATGGGATAGAAAGGCCAGAAAAGTCTTCAACTGTCATTTGCCTTTTCAGAAAACGGCAAAAACACGAGTTACTGGCTTTTAAAGCTTAAAGGCACACAAGATCTAGCATGTTTTCACAAAAGGGGGTTTTAGGTTCTAGGGCTCCTTTTGTGGAAACAGCGTAGATCTTGTGTGCCTTTAAGCTTTAAAAGCCAGTTACTCGTGTTTTTGCCGCTTTCGTGAAAGCGCAAATGACAGTTTACGACTTTTCTGGCCTTTCTTTCCAATAATTGATCTGTAGGTATTTTATGAGGGTGGTGTGGGGTGGGGAGGAGTAGTTCAAAATTTTTCGCGAAAAACCAACTTTGCCTGACGTATGGCGCAACGATTTGCTTAGTGAAAGATGTACATTTTCCACTAGGTCTGAGAAAAAAGGTGCATTTTTGGGATGAAAACGTTGAAAAGTGAGTTACTGGCTTTTAAAGCCAACAAGTACGCATTAATTTACTTGTGTAACCTAAATTTCAAAGTGGCGCCATTTCTCGACCTTTTAATGGATTTCGATGCACTATACGGCAATACAACGTTCTCTTCATGTAGATTGCGCTTAATGGATGGAAGTTTCCTGTATTTTGAGTAACAATACCAGAAAATGGCCTTTTTTCTAACCTAAGCATAACCTCTAGGTCTCAAATAAAGAAATTATGGGATGGAGCTAAGTCAAGTCAATTATGGGATAGAAAGGCCAGAAAAGTCTTCAACTGTCATTTGCCTTTTCAGAAAACGGCAAAAACACGAGTTACTGGCTTTTAAAGCTTAAAGGCACACAAGATCTAGCATGTTTTCACAAAAGGGGGTTTTAGGTTCTAGGGCTCCTTTTGTGGAAACAGCGTAGATCTTGTGTGCCTTTAAGCTTTAAAAGCCAGTTACTCGTGTTTTTGCCGCTTTCGTGAAAGCGCAAATGACAGTTTACGACTTTTCTGGCCTTTCTTTCCAATAATTGATCTGTAGGTATTTTATGAGGGTGGTGTGGGGTGGGGAGGAGTAGTTCAAAATTTTTCGCGAAAAACCAACTTTGCCTGACGTATGGCGCAACGATTTGCTTAGTGAAAGATGTACATTTTCCACTAGGTCTGAGAAAAAAGGTGCATTTTTGGGATGAAAACGTTGAAAAGTGAGTTACTGGCTTTTAAAGCCAACAAGTACGCATTAATTTACTTGTGTAACCTAAATTTCAAAGTGGCGCCATTTCTCGACCTTTTAATGGATTTCGATGCACTATACGGCAATACAACGTTCTCTTCATGTAGATTGCGCTTAATGGATGGAAGTTTCCTGTATTTTGAGTAACAATACCAGAAAATGGCCTTTTTTCTAACCTAAGCATAACCTCTAGGTCTCAAATAAAGAAATTATGGGATGGAGCTAAGTCAAGTCAATTATGGGATAGAAAGGCCAGAAAAGTCTTCAACTGTCATTTGCCTTTTCAGAAAACGGCAAAAACACGAGTTACTGGCTTTTAAAGCTTAAAGGCACACAAGATCTAGCATGTTTTCACAAAAGGGGGTTTTAGGTTCTAGGGCTCCTTTTGTGGAAACAGCGTAGATCTTGTGTGCCTTTAAGCTTTAAAAGCCAGTTACTCGTGTTTTTGCCGCTTTCGTGAAAGCGCAAATGACAGTTTACGACTTTTCTGGCCTTTCTTTCCAATAATTGATCTGTAGGTATTTTATGAGGGTGGTGTGGGGTGGGGAGGAGTAGTTCAAAATTTTTCGCGAAAAACCAACTTTGCCTGACGTATGGCGCAACGATTTGCTTAGTGAAAGATGTACATTTTCCACTAGGTCTGAGAAAAAAGGTGCATTTTTGGGATGAAAACGTTGAAAAGTGAGTTACTGGCTTTTAAAGCCAACAAGTACGCATTAATTTACTTGTGTAACCTAAATTTCAAAGTGGCGCCATTTCTCGACCTTTTAATGGATTTCGATGCACTATACGGCAATACAACGTTCTCTTCATGTAGATTGCGCTTAATGGATGGAAGTTTCCTGTATTTTGAGTAACAATACCAGAAAATGGCCTTTTTTCTAACCTAAGCATAACCTCTAGGTCTCAAATAAAGAAATTATGGGATGGAGCTAAGTCAAGTCAATTATGGGATAGAAAGGCCAGAAAAGTCTTCAACTGTCATTTGCCTTTTCAGAAAACGGCAAAAACACGAGTTACTGGCTTTTAAAGCTTAAAGGCACACAAGATCTAGCATGTTTTCACAAAAGGGGGTTTTAGGTTCTAGGGCTCCTTTTGTGGAAACAGCGTAGATCTTGTGTGCCTTTAAGCTTTAAAAGCCAGTTACTCGTGTTTTTGCCGCTTTCGTGAAAGCGCAAATGACAGTTTACGACTTTTCTGGCCTTTCTTTCCAATAATTGATCTGTAGGTATTTTATGAGGGTGGTGTGGGGTGGGGAGGAGTAGTTCAAAATTTTTCGCGAAAAACCAACTTTGCCTGACGTATGGCGCAACGATTTGCTTAGTGAAAGATGTACATTTTCCACTAGGTCTGAGAAAAAAGGTGCATTTTTGGGATGAAAACGTTGAAAAGTGAGTTACTGGCTTTTAAAGCCAACAAGTACGCATTAATTTACTTGTGTAACCTAAATTTCAAAGTGGCGCCATTTCTCGTCCTTTTAATGGATTTCGATGGACTATACGGCAATACAACGTTCTCTTCATGTAGATTGCGCTTAATGGATGGAAGTTTCCTGTATTTTGAGTAACAATACCAGAAAATGGCCTTTTTTCTAACCTAAGCATAACCTCTAGGTCTCAAATAAAGAAATTATGGGATGGAGCTAAGTCAAGTCAATTATGGGATAGAAAGGCCAGAAAAGTCTTCAACTGTCATTTGCCTTTTCAGAAAACGGCAAAAACACGAGTTACTGGCTTTTAAAGCTTAAAGGCACACAAGATCTAGCATGTTTTCACAAAAGGGGGTTTTAGGTTCTAGGGCTCCTTTTGTGGAAACAGCGTAGATCTTGTGTGCCTTTAAGCTTTAAAAGCCAGTTACTCGTGTTTTTGCCGCTTTCGTGAAAGCGCAAATGACAGTTTACGACTTTTCTGGCCTTTCTTTCCAATAATTGATCTGTAGGTATTTTATGAGGGTGGTGTGGGGTGGGGAGGAGTAGTTCAAAATTTTTCGCGAAAAACCAACTTTGCCTGACGTATGGCGCAACGATTTGCTTAGTGAAAGATGTACATTTTCCACTAGGTCTGAGAAAAAAGGTGCATTTTTGGGATGAAAACGTTGAAAAGTGAGTTACTGGCTTTTAAAGCCAACAAGTACGCATTAATTTACTTGTGTAACCTAAATTTCAAAGTGGCGCCATTTCTCGACCTTTTAATGGATTTCGATGCACTATACGGCAATACAACGTTCTCTTCATGTAGATTGCGCTTAATGGATGGAAGTTTCCTGTATTTTGAGTAACAATACCAGAAAATGGCCTTTTTTCTAACCTAAGCATAACCTCTAGGTCTCAAATAAAGAAATTATGGGATGGAGCTAAGTCAAGTCAATTATGGGATAGAAAGGCCAGAAAAGTCTTCAACTGTCATTTGCCTTTTCAGAAAACGGCAAAAACACGAGTTACTGGCTTTTAAAGCTTAAAGGCACACAAGATCTAGCATGTTTTCACAAAAGGGGGTTTTAGGTTCTAGGGCTCCTTTTGTGGAAACAGCGTAGATCTTGTGTGCCTTTAAGCTTTAAAAGCCAGTTACTCGTGTTTTTGCCGCTTTCGTGAAAGCGCAAATGACAGTTTACGACTTTTCTGGCCTTTCTTTCCAATAATTGATCTGTAGGTATTTTATGAGGGTGGTGTGGGGTGGGGAGGAGTAGTTCAAAATTTTTCGCGAAAAACCAACTTTGCCTGACGTATGGCGCAACGATTTGCTTAGTGAAAGATGTACATTTTCCACTAGGTCTGAGAAAAAAGGTGCATTTTTGGGATGAAAACGTTGAAAAGTGAGTTACTGGCTTTTAAAGCCAACAAGTACGCATTAATTTACTTGTGTAACCTAAATTTCAAAGTGGCGCCATTTCTCGACCTTTTAATGGATTTCGATGCACTATACGGCAATACAACGTTCTCTTCATGTAGATTGCGCTTAATGGATGGAAGTTTCCTGTATTTTGAGTAACAATACCAGAAAATGGCCTTTTTTCTAACCTAAGCATAACCTCTAGGTCTCAAATAAAGAAATTATGGGATGGAGCTAAGTCAAGTCAATTATGGGATAGAAAGGCCAGAAAAGTCTTCAACTGTCATTTGCCTTTTCAGAAAACGGCAAAAACACGAGTTACTGGCTTTTAAAGCTTAAAGGCACACAAGATCTAGCATGTTTTCACAAAAGGGGGTTTTAGGTTCTAGGGCTCCTTTTGTGGAAACAGCGTAGATCTTGTGTGCCTTTAAGCTTTAAAAGCCAGTTACTCGTGTTTTTGCCGCTTTCGTGAAAGCGCAAATGACAGTTTACGACTTTTCTGGCCTTTCTTTCCAATAATTGATCTGTAGGTATTTTATGAGGGTGGTGTGGGGTGGGGAGGAGTAGTTCAAAATTTTTCGCGAAAAACCAACTTTGCCTGACGTATGGCGCAACGATTTGCTTAGTGAAAGATGTACATTTTCCACTAGGTCTGAGAAAAAAGGTGCATTTTTGGGATGAAAACGTTGAAAAGTGAGTTACTGGCTTTTAAAGCCAACAAGTACGCATTAATTTACTTGTGTAACCTAAATTTCAAAGTGGCGCCATTTCTCGTCCTTTTAATGGATTTCGATGGACTATACGGCAATACAACGTTCTCTTCATGTAGATTGCGCTTAATGGATGGAAGTTTCCTGTATTTTGAGTAACAATACCAGAAAATGGCCTTTTTTCTAACCTAAGCATAACCTCTAGGTCTCAAATAAAGAAATTATGGGATGGAGCTAAGTCAAGTCAATTATGGGATAGAAAGGCCAGAAAAGTCTTCAACTGTCATTTGCCTTTTCAGAAAACGGCAAAAACACGAGTTACTGGCTTTTAAAGCTTAAAGGCACACAAGATCTAGCATGTTTTCACAAAAGGGGGTTTTAGGTTCTAGGGCTCCTTTTGTGGAAACAGCGTAGATCTTGTGTGCCTTTAAGCTTTAAAAGCCAGTTACTCGTGTTTTTGCCGCTTTCGTGAAAGCGCAAATGACAGTTTACGACTTTTCTGGCCTTTCTTTCCAATAATTGATCTGTAGGTATTTTATGAGGGTGGTGTGGGGTGGGGAGGAGTAGTTCAAAATTTTTCGCGAAAAACCAACTTTGCCTGACGTATGGCGCAACGATTTGCTTAGTGAAAGATGTACATTTTCCACTAGGTCTGAGAAAAAAGGTGCATTTTTGGGATGAAAACGTTGAAAAGTGAGTTACTGGCTTTTAAAGCCAACAAGTACGCATTAATTTACTTGTGTAACCTAAATTTCAAAGTGGCGCCATTTCTCGACCTTTTAATGGATTTCGATGCACTATACGGCAATACAACGTTCTCTTCATGTAGATTGCGCTTAATGGATGGAAGTTTCCTGTATTTTGAGTAACAATACCAGAAAATGGCCTTTTTTCTAACCTAAGCATAACCTCTAGGTCTCAAATAAAGAAATTATGGGATGGAGCTAAGTCAAGTCAATTATGGGATAGAAAGGCCAGAAAAGTCTTCAACTGTCATTTGCCTTTTCAGAAAACGGCAAAAACACGAGTTACTGGCTTTTAAAGCTTAAAGGCACACAAGATCTAGCATGTTTTCACAAAAGGGGGTTTTAGGTTCTAGGGCTCCTTTTGTGGAAACAGCGTAGATCTTGTGTGCCTTTAAGCTTTAAAAGCCAGTTACTCGTGTTTTTGCCGCTTTCGTGAAAGCGCAAATGACAGTTTACGACTTTTCTGGCCTTTCTTTCCAATAATTGATCTGTAGGTATTTTATGAGGGTGGTGTGGGGTGGGGAGGAGTAGTTCAAAATTTTTCGCGAAAAACCAACTTTGCCTGACGTATGGCGCAACGATTTGCTTAGTGAAAGATGTACATTTTCCACTAGGTCTGAGAAAAAAGGTGCATTTTTGGGATGAAAACGTTGAAAAGTGAGTTACTGGCTTTTAAAGCCAACAAGTACGCATTAATTTACTTGTGTAACCTAAATTTCAAAGTGGCGCCATTTCTCGTCCTTTTAATGGATTTCGATGCACTATACGGCAATACAACGTTCTCTTCATGTAGATTGCGCTTAATGGATGGAAGTTTCCTGTATTTTGAGTAACAATACCAGAAAATGGCCTTTTTTCTAACCTAAGCATAACCTCTAGGTCTCAAATAAAGAAATTATGGGATGGAGCTAAGTCAAGTCAATTATGGGATAGAAAGGCCAGAAAAGTCTTCAACTGTCATTTGCCTTTTCAGAAAACGGCAAAAACACGAGTTACTGGCTTTTAAAGCTTAAAGGCACACAAGATCTAGCATGTTTTCACAAAAGGGGGTTTTAGGTTCTAGGGCTCCTTTTGTGGAAACAGCGTAGATCTTGTGTGCCTTTAAGCTTTAAAAGCCAGTTACTCGTGTTTTTGCCGCTTTCGTGAAAGCGCAAATGACAGTTTACGACTTTTCTGGCCTTTCTTTCCAATAATTGATCTGTAGGTATTTTATGAGGGTGGTGTGGGGTGGGGAGGAGTAGTTCAAAATTTTTCGCGAAAAACCAACTTTGCCTGACGTATGGCGCAACGATTTGCTTAGTGAAAGATGTACATTTTCCACTACATGTAGGTCTGAGAAAAAAGGTGCATTTTTGGGATGAAAACGTTGAAAAGTGAGTTACTGGCTTTTAAAGCCAACAAGTACGCATTAATTTACTTGTGTAACCTAAATTTCAAAGTGGCGCCATTTCTCGTCCTTTTAATGGATTTCGATGGACTATACGGCAATACAACGTTCTCTTCATGTAGATTGCGCTTAATGGATGGAAGTTTCCTGTATTTTGAGTAACAATACCAGAAAATGGCCTTTTTTCTAACCTAAGCATAACCTCTAGGTCTCAAATAAAGAAATTATGGGATGGAGCTAAGTCAAGTCAATTATGGGATAGAAAGGCCAGAAAAGTCTTCAACTGTCATTTGCCTTTTCAGAAAACGGCAAAAACACGAGTTACTGGCTTTTAAAGCTTAAAGGCACACAAGATCTAGCATGTTTTCACAAAAGGGGGTTTTAGGTTCTAGGGCTCCTTTTGTGGAAACAGCGTAGATCTTGTGTGCCTTTAAGCTTTAAAAGCCAGTTACTCGTGTTTTTGCCGCTTTCGTGAAAGCGCAAATGACAGTTTACGACTTTTCTGGCCTTTCTTTCCAATAATTGATCTGTAGGTATTTTATGAGGGTGGTGTGGGGTGGGGAGGAGTAGTTCAAAATTTTTCGCGAAAAACCAACTTTGCCTGACGTATGGCGCAACGATTTGCTTAGTGAAAGATGTACATTTTCCACTAGGTCTGAGAAAAAAGGTGCATTTTTGGGATGAAAACGTTGAAAAGTGAGTTACTGGCTTTTAAAGCCAACAAGTACGCATT
Organism: Actinernus sp. WN-2022; assembly: GCA_030867875.1. Taxonomy (NCBI): domain Eukaryota; kingdom Metazoa; phylum Cnidaria; class Anthozoa; order Actiniaria; family Actinernidae; genus Actinernus; species Actinernus sp. WN-2022. The sequence continues at coordinate 668,291 of JAOWCC010001148.1, read as the reverse complement.
AATTTACTTGTGTAACCTAAATTTCAAAGTGGCGCCATTTCTCGACCTTTTAATGGATTTCGATGCACTATACGGCAATACAACGTTCTCTTCATGTAGATTGCGCTTAATGGATGGAAGTTTCCTGTATTTTGAGTAACAATACCAGAAAATGGCCTTTTTTCTAACCTAAGCATAACCTCTAGGTCTCAAATAAAGAAATTATGGGATGGAGCTAAGTCAAGTCAATTATGGGATAGAAAGGCCAGAAAAGTCTTCAACTGTCATTTGCCTTTTCAGAAAACGGCAAAAACACGAGTTACTGGCTTTTAAAGCTTAAAGGCACACAAGATCTAGCATGTTTTCACAAAAGGGGGTTTTAGGTTCTAGGGCTCCTTTTGTGGAAACAGCGTAGATCTTGTGTGCCTTTAAGCTTTAAAAGCCAGTTACTCGTGTTTTTGCCGCTTTCGTGAAAGCGCAAATGACAGTTTACGACTTTTCTGGCCTTTCTTTCCAATAATTGATCTGTAGGTATTTTATGAGGGTGGTGTGGGGTGGGGAGGAGTAGTTCAAAATTTTTCGCGAAAAACCAACTTTGCCTGACGTATGGCGCAACGATTTGCTTAGTGAAAGATGTACATTTTCCACTACATGTAGGTCTGAGAAAAAAGGTGCATTTTTGGGATGAAAACGTTGAAAAGTGAGTTACTGGCTTTTAAAGCCAACAAGTACGCATTAATTTACTTGTGTAACCTAAATTTCAAAGTGGCGCCATTTCTCGTCCTTTTAATGGATTTCGATGGACTATACGGCAATACAACGTTCTCTTCATGTAGATTGCGCTTAATGGATGGAAGTTTCCTGTATTTTGAGTAACAATACCAGAAAATGGCCTTTTTTCTAACCTAAGCATAACCTCTAGGTCTCAAATAAAGAAATTATGGGATGGAGCTAAGTCAAGTCAATTATGGGATAGAAAGGCCAGAAAAGTCTTCAACTGTCATTTGCCTTTTCAGAAAACGGCAAAAACACGAGTTACTGGCTTTTAAAGCTTAAAGGCACACAAGATCTAGCATGTTTTCACAAAAGGGGGTTTTAGGTTCTAGGGCTCCTTTTGTGGAAACAGCGTAGATCTTGTGTGCCTTTAAGCTTTAAAAGCCAGTTACTCGTGTTTTTGCCGCTTTCGTGAAAGCGCAAATGACAGTTTACGACTTTTCTGGCCTTTCTTTCCAATAATTGATCTGTAGGTATTTTATGAGGGTGGTGTGGGGTGGGGAGGAGTAGTTCAAAATTTTTCGCGAAAAACCAACTTTGCCTGACGTATGGCGCAACGATTTGCTTAGTGAAAGATGTACATTTTCCACTAGGTCTGAGAAAAAAGGTGCATTTTTGGGATGAAAACGTTGAAAAGTGAGTTACTGGCTTTTAAAGCCAACAAGTACGCATTAATTTACTTGTGTAACCTAAATTTCAAAGTGGCGCCATTTCTCGACCTTTTAATGGATTTCGATGCACTATACGGCAATACAACGTTCTCTTCATGTAGATTGCGCTTAATGGATGGAAGTTTCCTGTATTTTGAGTAACAATACCAGAAAATGGCCTTTTTTCTAACCTAAGCATAACCTCTAGGTCTCAAATAAAGAAATTATGGGATGGAGCTAAGTCAAGTCAATTATGGGATAGAAAGGCCAGAAAAGTCTTCAACTGTCATTTGCCTTTTCAGAAAACGGCAAAAACACGAGTTACTGGCTTTTAAAGCTTAAAGGCACACAAGATCTAGCATGTTTTCACAAAAGGGGGTTTTAGGTTCTAGGGCTCCTTTTGTGGAAACAGCGTAGATCTTGTGTGCCTTTAAGCTTTAAAAGCCAGTTACTCGTGTTTTTGCCGCTTTCGTGAAAGCGCAAATGACAGTTTACGACTTTTCTGGCCTTTCTTTCCAATAATTGATCTGTAGGTATTTTATGAGGGTGGTGTGGGGTGGGGAGGAGTAGTTCAAAATTTTTCGCGAAAAACCAACTTTGCCTGACGTATGGCGCAACGATTTGCTTAGTGAAAGATGTACATTTTCCACTAGGTCTGAGAAAAAAGGTGCATTTTTGGGATGAAAACGTTGAAAAGTGAGTTACTGGCTTTTAAAGCCAACAAGTACGCATTAATTTACTTGTGTAACCTAAATTTCAAAGTGGCGCCATTTCTCGTCCTTTTAATGGATTTCGATGCACTATACGGCAATACAACGTTCTCTTCATGTAGATTGCGCTTAATGGATGGAAGTTTCCTGTATTTTGAGTAACAATACCAGAAAATGGCCTTTTTTCTAACCTAAGCATAACCTCTAGGTCTCAAATAAAGAAATTATGGGATGGAGCTAAGTCAAGTCAATTATGGGATAGAAAGGCCAGAAAAGTCTTCAACTGTCATTTGCCTTTTCAGAAAACGGCAAAAACACGAGTTACTGGCTTTTAAAGCTTAAAGGCACACAAGATCTAGCATGTTTTCACAAAAGGGGGTTTTAGGTTCTAGGGCTCCTTTTGTGGAAACAGCGTAGATCTTGTGTGCCTTTAAGCTTTAAAAGCCAGTTACTCGTGTTTTTGCCGCTTTCGTGAAAGCGCAAATGACAGTTTACGACTTTTCTGGCCTTTCTTTCCAATAATTGATCTGTAGGTATTTTATGAGGGTGGTGTGGGGTGGGGAGGAGTAGTTCAAAATTTTTCGCGAAAAACCAACTTTGCCTGACGTATGGCGCAACGATTTGCTTAGTGAAAGATGTACATTTTCCACTACATGTAGGTCTGAGAAAAAAGGTGCATTTTTGGGATGAAAACGTTGAAAAGTGAGTTACTGGCTTTTAAAGCCAACAAGTACGCATTAATTTACTTGTGTAACCTAAATTTCAAAGTGGCGCCATTTCTCGTCCTTTTAATGGATTTCGATGGACTATACGGCAATACAACGTTCTCTTCATGTAGATTGCGCTTAATGGATGGAAGTTTCCTGTATTTTGAGTAACAATACCAGAAAATGGCCTTTTTTCTAACCTAAGCATAACCTCTAGGTCTCAAATAAAGAAATTATGGGATGGAGCTAAGTCAAGTCAATTATGGGATAGAAAGGCCAGAAAAGTCTTCAACTGTCATTTGCCTTTTCAGAAAACGGCAAAAACACGAGTTACTGGCTTTTAAAGCTTAAAGGCACACAAGATCTAGCATGTTTTCACAAAAGGGGGTTTTAGGTTCTAGGGCTCCTTTTGTGGAAACAGCGTAGATCTTGTGTGCCTTTAAGCTTTAAAAGCCAGTTACTCGTGTTTTTGCCGCTTTCGTGAAAGCGCAAATGACAGTTTACGACTTTTCTGGCCTTTCTTTCCAATAATTGATCTGTAGGTATTTTATGAGGGTGGTGTGGGGTGGGGAGGAGTAGTTCAAAATTTTTCGCGAAAAACCAACTTTGCCTGACGTATGGCGCAACGATTTGCTTAGTGAAAGATGTACATTTTCCACTAGGTCTGAGAAAAAAGGTGCATTTTTGGGATGAAAACGTTGAAAAGTGAGTTACTGGCTTTTAAAGCCAACAAGTACGCATTAATTTACTTGTGTAACCTAAATTTCAAAGTGGCGCCATTTCTCGACCTTTTAATGGATTTCGATGCACTATACGGCAATACAACGTTCTCTTCATGTAGATTGCGCTTAATGGATGGAAGTTTCCTGTATTTTGAGTAACAATACCAGAAAATGGCCTTTTTTCTAACCTAAGCATAACCTCTAGGTCTCAAATAAAGAAATTATGGGATGGAGCTAAGTCAAGTCAATTATGGGATAGAAAGGCCAGAAAAGTCTTCAACTGTCATTTGCCTTTTCAGAAAACGGCAAAAACACGAGTTACTGGCTTTTAAAGCTTAAAGGCACACAAGATCTAGCATGTTTTCACAAAAGGGGGTTTTAGGTTCTAGGGCTCCTTTTGTGGAAACAGCGTAGATCTTGTGTGCCTTTAAGCTTTAAAAGCCAGTTACTCGTGTTTTTGCCGCTTTCGTGAAAGCGCAAATGACAGTTTACGACTTTTCTGGCCTTTCTTTCCAATAATTGATCTGTAGGTATTTTATGAGGGTGGTGTGGGGTGGGGAGGAGTAGTTCAAAATTTTTCGCGAAAAACCAACTTTGCCTGACGTATGGCGCAACGATTTGCTTAGTGAAAGATGTACATTTTCCACTAGGTCTGAGAAAAAAGGTGCATTTTTGGGATGAAAACGTTGAAAAGTGAGTTACTGGCTTTTAAAGCCAACAAGTACGCATTAATTTACTTGTGTAACCTAAATTTCAAAGTGGCGCCATTTCTCGTCCTTTTAATGGATTTCGATGGACTATACGGCAATACAACGTTCTCTTCATGTAGATTGCGCTTAATGGATGGAAGTTTCCTGTATTTTGAGTAACAATACCAGAAAATGGCCTTTTTTCTAACCTAAGCATAACCTCTAGGTCTCAAATAAAGAAATTATGGGATGGAGCTAAGTCAAGTCAATTATGGGATAGAAAGGCCAGAAAAGTCTTCAACTGTCATTTGCCTTTTCAGAAAACGGCAAAAACACGAGTTACTGGCTTTTAAAGCTTAAAGGCACACAAGATCTAGCATGTTTTCACAAAAGGGGGTTTTAGGTTCTAGGGCTCCTTTTGTGGAAACAGCGTAGATCTTGTGTGCCTTTAAGCTTTAAAAGCCAGTTACTCGTGTTTTTGCCGCTTTCGTGAAAGCGCAAATGACAGTTTACGACTTTTCTGGCCTTTCTTTCCAATAATTGATCTGTAGGTATTTTATGAGGGTGGTGTGGGGTGGGGAGGAGTAGTTCAAAATTTTTCGCGAAAAACCAACTTTGCCTGACGTATGGCGCAACGATTTGCTTAGTGAAAGATGTACATTTTCCACTAGGTCTGAGAAAAAAGGTGCATTTTTGGGATGAAAACGTTGAAAAGTGAGTTACTGGCTTTTAAAGCCAACAAGTACGCATTAATTTACTTGTGTAACCTAAATTTCAAAGTGGCGCCATTTCTCGACCTTTTAATGGATTTCGATGCACTATACGGCAATACAACGTTCTCTTCATGTAGATTGCGCTTAATGGATGGAAGTTTCCTGTATTTTGAGTAACAATACCAGAAAATGGCCTTTTTTCTAACCTAAGCATAACCTCTAGGTCTCAAATAAAGAAATTATGGGATGGAGCTAAGTCAAGTCAATTATGGGATAGAAAGGCCAGAAAAGTCTTCAACTGTCATTTGCCTTTTCAGAAAACGGCAAAAACACGAGTTACTGGCTTTTAAAGCTTAAAGGCACACAAGATCTAGCATGTTTTCACAAAAGGGGGTTTTAGGTTCTAGGGCTCCTTTTGTGGAAACAGCGTAGATCTTGTGTGCCTTTAAGCTTTAAAAGCCAGTTACTCGTGTTTTTGCCGCTTTCGTGAAAGCGCAAATGACAGTTTACGACTTTTCTGGCCTTTCTTTCCAATAATTGATCTGTAGGTATTTTATGAGGGTGGTGTGGGGTGGGGAGGAGTAGTTCAAAATTTTTCGCGAAAAACCAACTTTGCCTGACGTATGGCGCAACGATTTGCTTAGTGAAAGATGTACATTTTCCACTAGGTCTGAGAAAAAAGGTGCATTTTTGGGATGAAAACGTTGAAAAGTGAGTTACTGGCTTTTAAAGCCAACAAGTACGCATTAATTTACTTGTGTAACCTAAATTTCAAAGTGGCGCCATTTCTCGACCTTTTAATGGATTTCGATGCACTATACGGCAATACAACGTTCTCTTCATGTAGATTGCGCTTAATGGATGGAAGTTTCCTGTATTTTGAGTAACAATACCAGAAAATGGCCTTTTTTCTAACCTAAGCATAACCTCTAGGTCTCAAATAAAGAAATTATGGGATGGAGCTAAGTCAAGTCAATTATGGGATAGAAAGGCCAGAAAAGTCTTCAACTGTCATTTGCCTTTTCAGAAAACGGCAAAAACACGAGTTACTGGCTTTTAAAGCTTAAAGGCACACAAGATCTAGCATGTTTTCACAAAAGGGGGTTTTAGGTTCTAGGGCTCCTTTTGTGGAAACAGCGTAGATCTTGTGTGCCTTTAAGCTTTAAAAGCCAGTTACTCGTGTTTTTGCCGCTTTCGTGAAAGCGCAAATGACAGTTTACGACTTTTCTGGCCTTTCTTTCCAATAATTGATCTGTAGGTATTTTATGAGGGTGGTGTGGGGTGGGGAGGAGTAGTTCAAAATTTTTCGCGAAAAACCAACTTTGCCTGACGTATGGCGCAACGATTTGCTTAGTGAAAGATGTACATTTTCCACTAGGTCTGAGAAAAAAGGTGCATTTTTGGGATGAAAACGTTGAAAAGTGAGTTACTGGCTTTTAAAGCCAACAAGTACGCATTAATTTACTTGTGTAACCTAAATTTCAAAGTGGCGCCATTTCTCGACCTTTTAATGGATTTCGATGCACTATACGGCAATACAACGTTCTCTTCATGTAGATTGCGCTTAATGGATGGAAGTTTCCTGTATTTTGAGTAACAATACCAGAAAATGGCCTTTTTTCTAACCTAAGCATAACCTCTAGGTCTCAAATAAAGAAATTATGGGATGGAGCTAAGTCAAGTCAATTATGGGATAGAAAGGCCAGAAAAGTCTTCAACTGTCATTTGCCTTTTCAGAAAACGGCAAAAACACGAGTTACTGGCTTTTAAAGCTTAAAGGCACACAAGATCTAGCATGTTTTCACAAAAGGGGGTTTTAGGTTCTAGGGCTCCTTTTGTGGAAACAGCGTAGATCTTGTGTGCCTTTAAGCTTTAAAAGCCAGTTACTCGTGTTTTTGCCGCTTTCGTGAAAGCGCAAATGACAGTTTACGACTTTTCTGGCCTTTCTTTCCAATAATTGATCTGTAGGTATTTTATGAGGGTGGTGTGGGGTGGGGAGGAGTAGTTCAAAATTTTTCGCGAAAAACCAACTTTGCCTGACGTATGGCGCAACGATTTGCTTAGTGAAAGATGTACATTTTCCACTAGGTCTGAGAAAAAAGGTGCATTTTTGGGATGAAAACGTTGAAAAGTGAGTTACTGGCTTTTAAAGCCAACAAGTACGCATTAATTTACTTGTGTAACCTAAATTTCAAAGTGGCGCCATTTCTCGTCCTTTTAATGGATTTCGATGGACTATACGGCAATACAACGTTCTCTTCATGTAGATTGCGCTTAATGGATGGAAGTTTCCTGTATTTTGAGTAACAATACCAGAAAATGGCCTTTTTTCTAACCTAAGCATAACCTCTAGGTCTCAAATAAAGAAATTATGGGATGGAGCTAAGTCAAGTCAATTATGGGATAGAAAGGCCAGAAAAGTCTTCAACTGTCATTTGCCTTTTCAGAAAACGGCAAAAACACGAGTTACTGGCTTTTAAAGCTTAAAGGCACACAAGATCTAGCATGTTTTCACAAAAGGGGGTTTTAGGTTCTAGGGCTCCTTTTGTGGAAACAGCGTAGATCTTGTGTGCCTTTAAGCTTTAAAAGCCAGTTACTCGTGTTTTTGCCGCTTTCGTGAAAGCGCAAATGACAGTTTACGACTTTTCTGGCCTTTCTTTCCAATAATTGATCTGTAGGTATTTTATGAGGGTGGTGTGGGGTGGGGAGGAGTAGTTCAAAATTTTTCGCGAAAAACCAACTTTGCCTGACGTATGGCGCAACGATTTGCTTAGTGAAAGATGTACATTTTCCACTAGGTCTGAGAAAAAAGGTGCATTTTTGGGATGAAAACGTTGAAAAGTGAGTTACTGGCTTTTAAAGCCAACAAGTACGCATTAATTTACTTGTGTAACCTAAATTTCAAAGTGGCGCCATTTCTCGACCTTTTAATGGATTTCGATGCACTATACGGCAATACAACGTTCTCTTCATGTAGATTGCGCTTAATGGATGGAAGTTTCCTGTATTTTGAGTAACAATACCAGAAAATGGCCTTTTTTCTAACCTAAGCATAACCTCTAGGTCTCAAATAAAGAAATTATGGGATGGAGCTAAGTCAAGTCAATTATGGGATAGAAAGGCCAGAAAAGTCTTCAACTGTCATTTGCCTTTTCAGAAAACGGCAAAAACACGAGTTACTGGCTTTTAAAGCTTAAAGGCACACAAGATCTAGCATGTTTTCACAAAAGGGGGTTTTAGGTTCTAGAGGGCTCCTTTTGTGGAAACAGCGTAGATCTTGTGTGCCTTTAAGCTTTAAAAGCCAGTTACTCGTGTTTTTGCCGCTTTCGTGAAAGCGCAAATGACAGTTTACGACTTTTCTGGCCTTTCTTTCCAATAATTGATCTGTAGGTATTTTATGAGGGTGGTGTGGGGTGGGGAGGAGTAGTTCAAAATTTTTCGCGAAAAACCAACTTTGCCTGACGTATGGCGCAACGATTTGCTTAGTGAAAGATGTACGTTTTCCACTAGGTCTGAGAAAAAAGGTGCATTTTTGGGATGAAAACGTTGAAAAGTGAGTTACTGGCTTTTAAAGCCAACAAGTACGCATTAATTTACTTGTGTAACCTAAATTTCAAAGTGGCGCCATTTCTCGACCTTTTAATGGATTTCGATGCACTATACGGCAATACAACGTTCTCTTCATGTAGATTGCGCTTAATGGATGGAAGTTTCCTGTATTTTGAGTAACAATACCAGAAAATGGCCTTTTTTCTAACCTAAGCATAACCTCTAGGTCTCAAATAAAGAAATTATGGGATGGAGCTAAGTCAAGTCAATTATGGGATAGAAAGGCCAGAAAAGTCTTCAACTGTCATTTGCCTTTTCAGAAAACGGCAAAAACACGAGTTACTGGCTTTTAAAGCTTAAAGGCACACAAGATCTAGCATGTTTTCACAAAAGGGGGTTTTAGGTTCTAGGGCTCCTTTTGTGGAAACAGCGTAGATCTTGTGTGCCTTTAAGCTTTAAAAGCCAGTTACTCGTGTTTTTGCCGCTTTCGTGAAAGCGCAAATGACAGTTTACGACTTTTCTGGCCTTTCTTTCCAATAATTGATCTGTAGGTATTTTATGAGGGTGGTGTGGGGTGGGGAGGAGTAGTTCAAAATTTTTCGCGAAAAACCAACTTTGCCTGACGTATGGCGCAACGATTTGCTTAGTGAAAGATGTACATTTTCCACTAGGTCTGAGAAAAAAGGTGCATTTTTGGGATGAAAACGTTGAAAAGTGAGTTACTGGCTTTTAAAGCCAACAAGTACGCATTAATTTACTTGTGTAACCTAAATTTCAAAGTGGCGCCATTTCTCGACCTTTTAATGGATTTCGATGCACTATACGGCAATACAACGTTCTCTTCATGTAGATTGCGCTTAATGGATGGAAGTTTCCTGTATTTTGAGTAACAATACCAGAAAATGGCCTTTTTTCTAACCTAAGCATAACCTCTAGGTCTCAAATAAAGAAATTATGGGATGGAGCTAAGTCAAGTCAATTATGGGATAGAAAGGCCAGAAAAGTCTTCAACTGTCATTTGCCTTTTCAGAAAACGGCAAAAACACGAGTTACTGGCTTTTAAAGCTTAAAGGCACACAAGATCTAGCATGTTTTCACAAAAGGGGGTTTTAGGTTCTAGGGCTCCTTTTGTGGAAACAGCGTAGATATATATATATATATATGCATTTGTCTGTGGATATTTAGTGATACCAAAGCAAATCTTACTCGTACTGAGTCAGTGTACTTTTTTTAGTTTTACTAGTCTAATCAGTCTAATGATGTCCATTGTTAATATCCTTGTGATCATGATTTTATTATTCGTGAATCTCTGGAAGAAACTTCATCGCTGCACGAAAATAAATTGTTTTCAACTCAACTACAGCTAGCTTTGCTTGTGAAATAACCTTCAAAAACTCATGAATAATTAATGAAGCAAAAACAAAGGGAATCAATGACTGTGACGACATTTTAAACCTGATACAATGTTATCCTAATTTACATAAACTTTTAGCTTGGATTTTCTCGGCCAATGTTTTTGAAGTCGTTTAATAAACTCGCAGCAAATGTTGGGCCTTTATCAGTGAATTTCTAATTAGGATGAAACTTTTCACCCTACTAAAAATAATTTTCTTTATTTCATTCCCTTGAGATGCGCGTCTTTCTTCCATTGCATTCTAAAAGCGTTTTTGAAGCCGTTTAAAACACTCAAAGCACGTGTTTTATCAAGTCTAAAAATTATCTGGCTTTGTCCTCGAATTTTTAAACTTGATAAAACACTGCTCTTCGTGTTTTAAACAGTACATAACATATTTACATGCCCACATTTTTATTTTTGCAGGCATAATTATTTCCACTGTTGTATACGAGGTTGGCCTACATTTTATACAATTCCTGTAGTGTTCTCCAAAGCTGTTCAGCAAATCCAGAAAAATTACCAGCCTGAAGATTATGTATGTCAGCACATCATAAATATACTAGTTAAGCTTATGGTCTCAGGGCCCACATAAGAATCGAGCTTCCATATGAGGCGCCGTATGGTGCAAAATTCAAACTTTCTCTCGCAAACATACTGAAATACCCACACATTAACTGAAAATCATTACCATTGTGTTGAGATTGTTACACACACTGTTGAAATACGGGATACACATACTGAGAATTACAGCCTATGTAAATGATTTTCAGTATAGCTTAAACAAGATCTCAATAGAATTATGAGATTCTCACTTCATGCCGACTACACATTCCAGGGTATTTTCGTATACTGCAAATTTCAGTGTCTTCTGTTCGCGAATTCCCAACGTACTTTCTTTAACAGTTCTCAATACACTTGTGAAGACATTTCAGTTTGTCCATATGTGAATTCTCAGCACACTACTCAGTACTCAGTGTCACACTACTTCATGTAAGTTCACAAATATGTGACCCAGAATCTCAGTATGTTCGTGTGAAAATCTCAGTGTGGAAATGTTCACGCAGCTAGTCCATGTAAGGTCGCTACTTAGGGTTCAGAACAACAGGCTAGGCTACTCGGCAAAACGAAACATGGCGTCTAATCTTGTAAATATAAACGGGTTGATGAACTGGACGTTTTTTACTCTTTTAATATTGCTTTGTATGTGCTCCTCTGTATTATGTGAATACGAAGACATAATAGAGTACATGGAATCACTAAAACGGTGCTGCGAAGAGGCGGAAAGGTTTTGGTTTACGCTAGACGTAAATGTGATTGAGAATATTCTCAGGAGACTGGAAGACCATTTGAGTTTGTTATTAAGCATCCTAGCATGCCCAATGGGTTGCGACTATCTAACGGGACTTATCCAGCAATTGCATGATGCGCTGATTAACTTATTCACACACTATTCCTCTCTGCTTGAGAACGTGAGAGAAGATCTGGATTCCTGTGATCAAGCAATCATTTTACCAGTGGCAGTGGCAAGGAGCGGCAGACGTGGTCGTCCAAGGTCAGTAAAAATGGAATAATTATAGAATACCCCGCAAGTTAGATCATTAAAAAATTATTTTCTCAAATTTTCATAGAAACCTTCTAAAAACCCTGAAATAAAAAATAAAAAAGTCATTCATAGAACGACTCTACATACACCTGCAGCATAATGGAGAATTTGGCACAGGTCAGGAAAAAGATTTCAGCGGCAAATTGAGCTCATTTGAGGTTACGCTGCCAGACGATCGAGATATTCGACGCTGCTACTGTTATGTCGGATGATCTAGTGATAAATATTCCGCTCCATCGAGTTTTTGGAGCTTCGCTTCCAGCTGAAAAGCACTGGTTTGCCCTTTCAAGTACTGTATGTGGGGGTAAAGTGTCTATATTCCTGAAGAATACATTTTTTGAACAATTCCAAGACGAAATTCGCTCTGTGTATGCGGCGGATTTGTGGCGGGAAAATGGGGAGTGCGTACCCAAAGACTGGTTTCGGGCAAAATCTTCGCGTTGTCCAGAAGTGTACGTGATTACCTTGTTTGGCTTGACTGGAGGAGGATTGCTGAAGCAATCCAGTTTCAAGGATGGTTTCTTGACAAGTCAAACGTCCAAGGAAATCGTGGCGTTAGTCAATAATTACGACCCGGGAAGTTGCCAAGCTTCAGTGAGCCATCCAGGACAGGAAAAGACTCCGAAGACCAAGAGAAATATAAAACTCGAGAGCGAATTATTGTTCTACCGGGACAAAATACGAGCTATTCAAGCTCAGATCGATACCATCAGCCGCCAAACGCCCCATTCTCAATCCATGAGTCATCTCCCTCTCCTGACAACAATATAGGTATTGTTGGCAGCTCCGACACATTGGCAAAGATTTCAAAGAAACGCCGACTAAAATTGTTATGTAGCCTGGCTATGGCCGCTGTGGAAGAGGCCTGTGATCAGCAAAATACGAGTCTAGGAGATATTTTAGGCTATTCAATCATTTATGGCGGGAAACAGGAACAGCAGGAGGCGAAGGCGATTATTTCGGCGGCAGTAAACATCGTCATGAAAGAGAATGGCGTAGAAGCAGCCATGGACGCCGCATTTACTGAAGATATGAAGGAGAGAAGAAAAGTTGCAACCAGAGTCCCAGATTGGGTGCAAGTGTTTGCAAAACTAAGAATGAAATTGCGGGACGATGGGTGGCAAACACTGTTGAACCTTTTGAACCTTGGCAGGAGTGGGGTAAGTCTGTTGAAGGAACTATTTCACGTTGACTTATTGTCGTTTTTAATAATTAACAATTGTTCACTGAAGTGGAGGTATAGTCATACTGTAAACTTCCGAAAATAATCCCCCCGAAAATACCTGCCTCATAATAAGCCCTTCCCCCCAAATATACTGAAATGAACTATACTCATTTAGAATAATCTGATCATTAGTTTATCCTAAGTGTAATCAGATCCTTCATTATATAAAGGAAATAAAGTGGGGGGGAAATGTGCATAGTGGCCAAAGTAGCAATGGCTTTCGAGTTGGCCAGTACCACATTGATAAAACTAAATTTATGTGGTTAGAAATATAATATATCTATAGCTAAAAAGTAATATTCGAGATTTAGTAGTTGGCCGTTTATTGTGCCTAATATATCACAAGACAACTGCTGGCTTCAAGTGGATGAGAATTGAGAACAAGCGTATGGAACTCAGGGAGACAATAATGTTGTCTTGACATCAGTTATTATTATTCGAAACATTCGTTTTCTTTTTTATATTAGAAATCCCAGGATCTTCAAAACCTACTCACAAAGAATATGATTAAAGCTTGCAAAGCTACGGTGTTCAAAATCACTGAGGCTGTTATTTATCTGGAGCCAATCGGCAATGGTATACCAGGCTATTCTGTAGGCTTATCACCAGCAGTCATGTGGGGAATAAGAGAAGCAAGGCTCCATGGTTGTGCCACGCCTACAATGGTATTCAACCTCAAGTTAGATGGCAGGCCCTTTGCAGGTACATGTACATGTTTATTCCTTTTTAAGCTTGGGTTGCTTACATGCAAGGGGGTGTTGTTTCATAAGTTTTCAGAAAATATTAGCCTGCAGACGTTTGGGTGGGTTTTGTGCATGTTTTGATGAGTATTTTGATCAATCTTGCAAAGGTACGACTGTGAAGGAATAGGGCAAGTGCAAAGCAATGGATGAGGGGGTAGAGGTAATAGGCAAGAAGGAGAAACCCCCTTGCCTGTTTATTTGTCAAGTCTCATTCTTACCTGGCCTAATCATTACTTGCCCTATCCCCTACGTGGTCATTGCACCTTTGAAGATTTGCAAGAACAATGAAAATACTGACCAAATGTGCAAAAAAAAAAAAAAAAACTCTTGCTACGCAGGCCCATTTGCAAGATAACATGTACATTATTAGAATGGTATTTTCCATTTTTTTTATATCTCTGCTTGTTGCATAGATAGTAGAGTTTTTTTCAACTATGCAAATTGAGTGACTGCATGGTTCTTATCATATTACCAAGTTTCATTATTTTCTTATATAATGACTGTTGTGTAGGAAAAGAGCAAGTTTCAGTAGGCATCGTACCAATAGGCCTTCATATGAGCTCTGAAAGTGCAGCTTCAGTCTATCTTCTAGCCATTAACTGCAAAGAGAATAGGTGAGTCTGAATTGTGAAGGTTTTAACTACTTCTTTCCAGCCAGAAAATCAGACTGAACTGCAATAATTTTGTTTTGAGACACTGGTCTCAATAACATTAATTAGCACCTCCTTCACATAAGTATCCTCTCTGGATTTAGCACCCCATGCGCAGGCCCAGATTTTGTTAATATGCACCCATGCCCCCTCCCCCTGTCAAATGGCACACATGTAAACCCTCTACTCTGGTAGTTATTTTTATTTGTGTATCAATTATAGTTTTGCTGGATGCAATATATAAGACAAAACCTTATGCCTATAGATATGAGAAATCAAATAAGCAACCTCCTCTAATACACACATCACTTAAGACATGCTATTCTATCAGGTTTTTTTCACATTTTGATAACTGCAAACAAAATTGATTTTATCTAGACTAATGCCATTGTGTCCCTTTATATGTTGATGTTGTGTGTACAGTACCAATAATATTGTTTATGTTTGCCATTTTCAGGGAAGAACTGCAAAAGCTGATCATTCGGATTAATTATGAGAAGAAAGCCATAAAAGAAGTAGGCATCATTGTCGATGGGTACTATACAGCATCAAGTTTATAGGTATACTTGTAGTTCAACACATTTTAAGATAAATGCCCACAGCCAGCATATTACTCTAAATCAATTTTAACCCTTCCCAGAATATTTAAGTTTTTGCTGAATAAAAAGTGGCATGTATATTCATGTAATGATTGCCTTTGAAATATCCCATTGAATCATTTGCTATTTTGAGACTGGCCTTGATCTTTATGTTTTCATTAGTTACATTGGATTATAAGGCTTTGCTGCTTCTGATTGTAAAAGCCCTAAAGGATGGAGAGGAAGTCAAGAATTTCAAGTGGGGAGGACAAGGCTATAGTTCAGAATTCTGTGTTTTCTGCCAGGCACTAAGAGTAAGTCTAGGTATTCATTAATTATATGCTTCCTTGATGAAGATAATGTGAGAACTATTATATATAGTGTGATTTCACTGATGTCACGCAAAATAATTGCCTTCAGAAAATACGACCAATTTAGATCCGATGTACAGAGCAGGCAAGAATACATAAAATACCAAAATTGGAAGCAATAGAGTACTTTGCAACCATGCTGTCGAACAATTTAGTGTAATTAGTATGTGTGCACCACCATGTTGGTGTTCAGCTTTGATACACCAAGATGGCGGGCAAAAACATATTCTGCAAGTATAAAGCTGTTTTTCCCAACAATATGATTAGCGTTCACTTCAAAACACTTTTGACATCTCTTTTAAAGGTTAATCAAGTCTTAGCATTTTAAATTGGCAGAAATATGGATTTTCAAGACATTTAGGAAACACGCTGAGCTGGATTGTCACAAAATTCAAAATACTGTAAACGAATCACTGTATCAATGGGAAATTTTTGAACAATACTAAGAAACCCTATACTAAATCATATAAAAAAGAACAGCTTTCTAGATCTTATACTTTATTTATTTTATTTCATTTAAATAAATAAAGTATAAGATCTAGATGTGTTTTCATGACGTCACATGAAAACACACTATACCAAACTGCAATGCCAATGTCATCTTTACAGCTGAATGGCTAGTAAAATTGATTTAACCCTATATATATTGCTGCACAATTTTTTATGTAGGAAAACATTGCCATACTTTAGTCTGTTAAACTCTGTTACAATTTGTTTAGAGTGCAATTGTGACAATTTGAGGGAAGCAAAGTTAGATAAAATAATATCACCAAGAATTTCCACATATTTTTATTATTAATATTATTCATATCATATATAGTTTCTGTTGCAACCTTTCCTAGGGTCATGCAAACTCTAGCCCCACTAACGGCTGCTTACACCAGCCAGAAATTCCATTCTCGATTGTTTGTGTAACATGATGATGTAATTAGCAACAGTTCACTTTTGTTTGCATTTCAAGCTCATCAGTACAGTGTCTAAACAAACAAGTTATTCTAAACTCTATCTGCTTTCTTGAGAAAAACCAAGAATGTAATATATACAAAGTTCTTTGAACAGATTTCATATCAATATTTGCAAGTTCAGCCTCTATATTTTAATTTCCTAAATTTCTCGCCAGAATGTTCTGCCACTTGCATGTGGTTCTTGAATGCTGAGAGCTTAATTGGCCATACGGTTGGAGTGGAATGTCTGGCTGGTGTAAGCAGCCATTAGTGGGGCTAGCACATTGCATGACGACCCTAAGAATGGCTGTGAAGGAGACTATTTATATCCTGCCTTTTTATAAAAAAAAAAAATGATTAGGCACAAATATTATTAGTATTTTTTTATTCTGAGACAAGAAAAGGCCATTCATAAAACTGGGCTGGTTTGAGGACGGTAATTATATAAGAATACTGTTTCAGAGTGTCAGATTCCTATCTTGGTTATAAATGGGCAGATCTCTTAGACAAGTAGAAGTCATCTCCTAACTGCTAAGCCACTAGCCATCATACAAGACTGTAGCTTGAACATAAAAGCGATTATAGTGAGACAACTTGTACATATGGTGCATAGCAATTTCCCTGCAGCAGCTACCATGACTTTATTGAAAGCTTGAATAATATTACTGTATCACACATTTTCTTATTCTACAGGCATGTAAAGAACACCTGAACAGAAGGTTTGATGAAACATGTCTAACTTGTCTCCAGTCAAAGGCAAATATTGGACAGTAAGTGAGAGAAAATGATTAATTTATATTTATTTTTTAATTTACTGTCCACATGTTGACGCATCATGTTTGTGACTATAATAATTAAAATGTAAATGTCCCCCAAGCACTGTTGCTTTTATCTTCTTGGTCATTCTATTTGATTGCAAGTGTAGCCACTGAATTATAAATGCACTGTTTATATACATTTATGTTCTCTCCACCAAGAGATGCGCAACACTGAGCAACTCTTAGGCTCAATGGGCTTACTTACTTGTTAATCAAATTGGCAGCCTGCCTGACTGTAATGATGCACTGTCAAAGTTTGGCCCTGAAAACACAAGGAACTACGACCGTATTAAGGTCAAGCTTCACAATGGTCAGAGTCAGCAGTTTCCAAAAGCAATATCCAAGTTAGCTCTATGTCTGGTAAGAATTAATTTACATGTATATAGTTACTTTTGCAGTATATTCACAACCCTCTAAATTAAAGGATCATTTCTTTTTCTAGAACTACATACATAATGTACACTGTATTAGGGATTTTTGTTTGGCCTAATATTGGGCCAGGGGCTCATGACTCAAAACTCTATACTGTCAATGTAAAACTCCAACCCTAACCTGCGTAGCAAGTGTTTCCGTGGTTTTTTTCGGAGCAGAGAAAGCTTAAGACTTTTTCGCTATTTGGCTGCGCGAAACATGGGGCGAGAGCAAAAAATGGAAGGGGGGGAGGGGAGGAGAGAAGAAGGAAATGCTTGCAGACAGACCCTGGGATTCTGAAAACTGCCCACTTGACCTTTCACGCCTGAATTCACTCGAGACGTTGAGATATCAAATGTTGACAATGGAAAGAAAGCGTTAGACAGCAGAAGAAAAAAAAAATTCCCAAAACAAACTTGCAAAAAATTTGAAGCGATGTGATGTCGAACAACTCAAAGAATCCAAGTGATAACTGTAGAGTTTGTAAGTGCGATTTTAAAGTGAAATTTGGCGATTTGCTTCAGCCAGGAAACATGGATATATTTACTCAGTGAATTTGGAAAAGGAAAGATTGCAGTAGTGTATTACATTCTAGCAGATATGTGTAAGGGAGCAGGAATCGAGGTAGCTAAAAATGGGAGATATATTCGGATACAACCCTTGCGCCCGGAAAATAAGAAATCTTGCAATTCTGTACTGGCTCATAAAGGGCTCAAATATAGGAAGTAAGACTCCCCAAAAGTCGAGAAACCCGAATTCCAAACGCTTGCTAGAAACTCCGGAAGGCAGCAGCCCCTGTCGAAAGACAGTTAGGAGCCGACAATTCGTGTGAATTCTCCGGTTGTTAAAATAGAGAAAGCTTCGCGAAAGTCTTTAACATTTGGTGTGGCAAGACTCCAAATAAACGCAAACGATAGTCTAGAGTCGTGCCGAAGGCTCATCCCGTAAAAGACAACTAAATCCTCGCTCGGATAGGAAGTTGAGAGCCTAATTCAGCACTTCCTTGAAAGGGCAGAGAGTAGTATATAAAGTGGGGGTTCTGGCACACCTTTTTTTGTGGGAGCCCCCACGAGCCCCAGGGATGGCCCTACCCCCCTGAACGCACCTTTTGTGGGAGCCCCAGGGATGGGCCCACCCCCTTGAAAATCTACCGGATTCTCGGCGGTTCTGGCACACTTTGTACGAAAATGGACAGCACCTAGTTGGCCGCGGACAGGAAAACAATACCACCACCTAGTGAGCCAGGCGACATCACCCGGGGTGGCGCTGGTTATGGTTACCCTTATGTGAGAATTCTTGCACCATTTCTTATGGCTATTCCGTGAAGAAAAAAGAATGAAATAAAAAAAGCAAAACTGGAAGCGGTTCTGGCGCGGCGACATACCAATTACTGTCTAGGGTCGGTTCTGGCACAGGGCTGGTTCTTACACAGATACATAATTGGTAATTAGAGAATTGCCTACGTATATGGTATATGTCGAATGCAAAGCATCCAATAATGGAGAAAGGAAACGAGGTGCGTAAGGGGGTGTTCGAAAATAACTGTGCTCAGCATAATTTCCAAATAAGAGGTGGGAGCATCTCACCCACCCCCTGCGAGAAGTGTGGTCGAGGTTGCCGTACGAGTTACAGGCTTTGCGGAAAGTGCGGGCGACCCAACCGTCAGCACTTCTATAACGAGAAAGATAAGAGTAAGACGAAGTTCCGGAGGGTGATGCGAGCACTAACTACGGTGATTCCAATTTGCGAGAACTAACTACGGTGATTCCAATTTCCAGTTAGAGAAACACATGCAAAGATATATATCTGTGTGAACCACTAATTATATGTGAATGGATGAGCAGGGCCTTACATTCGTACAAATGCCCTGGACCCTTGGGGACTATCTACGTGGATGGAAGTTGGATGTTCCAGATGGTAATTCTCTCGAGGCAGACCCGGCAGTCTTCCTCGCAGGTGTGCGGAGACAGACCGTTAGAAAGCTCGAGGAAGAGCTCCAAGACCTCCATAGTATTAAGTTTCAGTTGGCTTTGAACATCACGCTCCGGCTTGACAAACCTGATGGGCCAGTGTACGAGATAGTTACGTTCCGGAGCTCGCAAACCGTTTTAACCAACAGCGCTGAAATCCGGGGGGTAATAGTAGAAGCACATGCGAAGATCCACAACAGCATTGAGAAGTGGGTTAGTCGTGGCTCGAACTGGGTGATAGATAGAGTTAACATTCTATGGTTGAACATTGCTCGATACCAACCACTCCGTGGAAGTTCGTATGTACCACTACCTACAGAAGTTGCAAAGAAGAAAGCCGTGATCAATGTGAAAAACAACGACGACCGCTGTCTACGTTGGTCACTACGTGCAGCGCTGTTTCCAGTTGCGAAAAACCCACAGAGAACATCAAAGTACGGAGAAGACGATGGGTTGAACTTCGATGGGATAAGCTCACCAACACCAATCTCACAAATAACACGTGTGGAGAAGCAAAACAACATCTCTATTAACGTGTATGGCTGGGATCCAAAAGAACAATGTTTGATTGTGCACCACATCTCAAAGGAGACCTTCTCGTCGCGCGTTAACCTCTTGCTTATAGAGTGGCCAAAGAGTGGCCGGCAACACTACTGCTGGATCAAGGACTTCAACCGCCTCGTATTCAGTCAGACAAAACATCGCGAGAGAAAACACTTCTGCGAGCGGTGTTTACATGGATACACCACCGAAGCTCTTCTTGGGAAGCACACCCCAGAATGCAATGGTATCAATGATCGAGCTATTCGCATTGATATGCCTACCGAGGATAACAACAAACTCTCCTTTCAGAATTCCCACAAACAGCTACCAGTTCCCTACATCATTTACGCTGACCTTGAGGCTTTGACCACTGAGATCGAAGGACCTGGCCAAGACCCTAAGAAAAGCAACACACAGAAGACAGAGGAGCACATTCCATGTGGATTCTCCTAGCGAGCCACCTGTACTCTATCGAGGTAAGGATACAATTGAGCGCTTTCTAAAATGCATACAAGAGGAGGAGGTGAAGATTAGATCCCAAGAGGTCAAACCACTACGTATGTCGTGGGAAAACTAGAGGGTTTTCAATTCAGCAGTTGATTGTCACATTTGTCAGAAGCCCTTGGGTAGCAGCTCGGATCAAAGATGTCAACCTATTACTTGTAATTATACTTTTACTGTGAAATAAATGAAGAACAGAACTCTTTGGTTTGTTAACTGATTAAATTTAGATCAGTAGAATAGAGATCACTGCCGAGATCACTGCCACATCACAGGAAAGTTTCGGGGTGCCGCACACAATGCCTGCAACCTCAAATTACTTATCTCCCCCATCATTCCAGTCGTATTCCACAACCTACGTGGATACGACTCCCACCTATTGATGCAATCCATATCCAAGACAACAGGTAAGATCTCCTGCATCCCAAACATATGGAGAAATACATTTCATTCTCACTTGGCAACCTCCGGTTCATTGATAGTGCGCAATTCCTATTATCCTCTCTCAACAAGCTGGTGGCAAGTAAAGCCACAGACACTTTCCAGCAGACAATAAAACATGAACCCAACCCAAGCAAAAACAAGCTGCTACTACGCAAAGGCGTTTACCCATACGAGTACATGAACGCTTGGGATAGGTTTGCAGAGGCTTCTCTTCCACCGAAGAGTGCATTCTATAGTAAGCTATGCCTAGAAGATATATCCGATGAGGACTACGAACATGCACAGGAGGTTTGGAAGGTATTTGGTTGTGAGACATTGGGAGACTACCACGACTTGTATCTCCCAACTGACGTACTTCTTCGTGCAGATGTGGTTGAAGGATTTCGTGCTACATGCATGCAAAACTACGGCTTAGACCCAGCTCACTACTATACGAGCCCTGGACTCTCATGGGATGCATTGTTAAAGAAGACCGGCGTGGAGCTTGAGCTGCTTGTGGACTACGACATGCACCTCTTCGTGGCGGGATATCTATAGTGCTCCAGCGTTACGCTAAAGCAAATAACCCAACCCTTGACGCTAAAAACCTCTACGGCTGGGCCATGAGTCAATCTCTACCAACAGGAGGTGCACACCCACTGAACAACAGGTTGTTAACCTAGCAAAAGATGCAGATAAAGGTTATATCCTTGAGGTTGACCTAGAGTATCCTCGAAACCTTCACAGCGCACATAACAGTTATCCTCTGGCGCCAGAGAGAATGCAGGTAGATAAAGCCTGGTTCTCAGAGTATCAAACCAAAATGCTCGAGAAGCTCTACAAGGGCAATGGATCTTTGAAAGTGGAGAAGCTAATACCTACCCTCCATGATAAAGAGCGATATGTGCTTCACTACCGCAACCTACAGCTATACCTCTCTCTAGGCATGCGTTTGAAAAAGATCCACAGAGCAATTCGCTTTGATCAAAGCCCATGGATGGAGCCATACATCCGAATGAACACGGGAGCTACGAAAACAGGCAAAGAGCACATTCGAGCAAGTCCTTTACAAGTTAATGAACAACTCCGTCTTCGGTAAGACGATGGAGAACCTACGTAAGCGTATAGACGTTCAGCTGGTGCGGTCTTCAGAGGAAATCAGACTACAGCGTCTCTTAAATAAACCTAGCTATGCTCACTCCACGATCTTTGACAATGACCTAACTGCCGTACACAACTACAAAAGCAGACTACTACTGAACCGCCCGACATACGTTGGGATGTCGATCCTAGACCTCTAAAAGCATTTGATGTATGATTTCTACTATAACGAGCTCCAGCAACAATATGGGCAACGTTGTAAGCTACTCTACACAGACACTGACAGTCTCCTACTACACATCGAAACGGAAGATATATATGTAGATATTGGTGCCCACGCACATCGTTACGATACGAGTAACTACAGCAAGGACCACCCGTTGTATAACGTCGACAACAAGAAAGTCCTCGGCAAAATGAAAGACGAATGCGAAAGTACTCCCATTGTGGACTACGTTGGACTACGGTAAAAACTCTACTCAATCTTGAAAGCAGATGGTACGGAGATCCGGAAAGCAAAGGGAACGCGCAGGCCTGTTGTGAAACACCGCATCCATCATAGGCAATACAAAGAGTGCCTGCTGGATAAAAACGTGTTTCACCATGGGATGGATATGCTTCGAAGTGAAGGGCATAGAATGTATGGTATTCATATGAATAAGGTCTCTCTCTCGCCATTCGACTCCAAGCGATGGATTGCAGAAAATGGGGTGGATACATTTGCATATGGGTACAAAGATGAGGTAAACTTCGACGATCTCATTGATGAGCTACTAGCCTAAGACACCATCTCGCGGTAGTTATGTGTCTGTAGGTACCACCTGCAGCTCTTCGTGAACGAAACCACGCAGCGGTACAGCAGTCGAGACGACAGCCGCCAAATAGTAAAGGACTGGTTCGTTAGGCTTGATAGCAACACGCCCTGGCTGGTATATATCTAAAGACCATATAGGATCAGTTGCATGCCGGCGTCCACCTTCCAGTTCACCAGGTGCATATAGATATCGAACACCAACGTCGAATGGAAGACTTTTCTCTTTGAGACCAACTAAGCGCCCATAGTGTGCAGGTTCTGCCGGCTTCGATTCGATTGATTGTCCCAGCTGTCCCAGCGATGCAATTGCTATGGTTGGCTGTTTTCCTGTCAAACGCGTAACTTCATTGTTCAAAGCTTTGACGACCTCAGGTAAACGAGCTACCCACTCAACTGACCTATCATCCCTTCCTTGTGAAGCAAGCACCATTTCCTGAGCAAACTGGTGTCCGAATAGCCTCTCAGACAGCGTACGATTAAAACGCTCAACAATTGCTTGATCCCGGTGAATGTCCACACGTCCACGCCTTACAGAAACGTTATGCTTGGCCAGCAGTGGAGAAACGGCACCCATGAACTCACGTCCAGGATCAACCTGAAGCAGCTTTGGCCAAGTCAGTGGACTTCGCTTGTAGATTCGCTCAAAAGCCGCAGCAACTTCTTTAGCTTCTTTAGTGGCTAATGGCTCGGCTTCTTTGTATCTGGATGCTACGTCAACGATTGTAAGTGCATACTTATATAGCTTCCGTCCACGTCCAGAGCGATCATGCGGAAGAAAGAGCAGATCGGCTTGGTGAACCTCGTTTGGCGTAGAGACATTAAATTTAGGTCGTGGAACATATTGAGGAGCTGGTAAATATATCTGCCATATAGCTTGTTTTTCCAGCCACATCCTAGCCACATCTTCGGAGATGCCAGTTGCAGTGGCAAGATGTTTAATCGCAGCGAGTCCTTTCCAATAGCCTTGAGGACTATAGTAAGTATTCGCGAATACCTTCACCTGTTCGTCCCGAACTAGCCGAATCGACGGTTTCGGTTCCTTTGGAACAGCCATGGTTTCGAAATGAGCCTGCTATATGACGTATCCCATCAAACTTCAACAAGCGAAAAATAGGTCGTTTTTTTAATTTATTTCTATAGCCATCGGCTGGCAAAGTATACTAGCGCAAGCACCACACCACCTACGGCCGCCAATTCGGCAACCAATTCGGCATTTTTCTGTGAACTTGATTTGATGACCGATAGTAATCGGAGAAACGAGGCTCCTTCATATCCTGCAGACCGTCACCGTGAAATTGCGAAGTGGATTCGGGAGTGCCAGCCCCAAACAAAGCACTTCTATGACACATTGCAAGGTCCATAGGTAAGGCTATGCTCAAGGCCAACAATTTCAAGGGCTGTGAGCGAATCAAGGACTGGATGAAAGGTGTCCGCAACCATTTATACTGGTGTGCAACATCCACCAAACAGGGACTCGAAGGTATGACTGTAGCTAAGTGGAAGTCGATCATGCAGCATGTGGCCAACAAGCACAGCAACCATCCTGACCCACTCTTCAAAACATGTGCACATGGAAATGACCTGGAAACCCGACGGTGGATAAGAATTGGTTTGTACTGTTAATTGTCTGTATAAAATAATGTAAACTAATAATAATGATTATCGTTTGGCATTAAATACAAAAAGTAGCATATACAATAACATGTTTATGAATACCAGTACTAAACTTTTCATGCACAATAATTTATTTTCAGGGACTGGTGCACAACAAAAACTGAAAGGTGCACAAGAAAAACTGAAAGGTATATTGACGAACACTAGAATCATCAACGATATCAAGAAACTGTCGCCTGAAGGACAGACTGGCTACCTTGAAGGTTTTCATGCCACTTTAAAGTGCCTATGAACAATAATGTTTTATTTTAGATATCAATTCTACATCAAGTGAATAGTAGAATGGTACAATATATCTTGCTTTGAATGCTGTGCCGTTGGGTTAAGGAGGTTTTAATATCCAAAATACCATTCTACTATTCACTTGATGTAGAATTGATATCTAAAATACAAATAATAAGGTTCATAGGCACTTTAACTCAGCGGCACAGCATTCAAAGCAAGATATACAGTATTGTACCATTCTACTATTCACTTGATGTAGAATTGACATCTAAAATAAAATAAAATAAGGTTCATAGGCACTTTAAACCATTGGCATCCAAAGATGATATGCTTCTCATGGTTAGGAACATATTGCATGTAATAAAGTGAATACTATTATAATGTATTACTATCTCAGCTCAATAGCCCATTTGCAGCTGGAGGTCGTGATCTTGTCAACAACAAAAATATAATAGTTGCACCATTATGCTCTCAAACCTCATAACCACTGTTAAATTTCAGGGGGCTTTTGGTCCTTGAAGAGAGATGGTCGTTTCTGCACTGAGGTTAGCAAATTTTATGTTCTCTTTCTATAGGGCAATATTTACTGACGTCATTGTTTACATTTTTGCCTCATTAGCATAAATTAAACTTCAAGCTTGACAGACTGCAACAGTTGAAAGATAATTTCAAACTTAGTAATCACTGAAAATTTGACATGGACTGTGTGACAAGAGTTGCTGACAGCCATACATTCTTTAGAAATTTTAATGCTCATTACTCAAAATATATTTATCATATCAACTATCAGCTTTTTGCTGATTACCAGGTGTGATAATCTCTTTCGATTTACGGAGAATGCTTGTGTGGATGTATGCTAATGAGGAAAAGGTGTAAACAAAGATTCCCCTAATAATATGTTTGCATGCTCCTTTGACTAAAGGGTCTATTTATTAAGTTCACAAGTTCAATGTTTGAGAGCTTGCAAAGGGAGTTTGGACTGTTTCAAGATGAGAAGAAGTTGTACCGATGTGGAGGAAGACTGCAGTATGCAGATCTAACAGAGAGTCAAGAAACATCCACTCCTCTTGGATGCGGGTCACCATGTGACCTTATTAATAGTGAGACACTGCCATGAGAGGGTCAGTCATAATGGCGTTAAGGAGACACTGACGCAGCTTCGATCAAGGTTTTGGATTGTTAAAGGTCGTCAGTTCATTCGAAAGGTACTACATGGTTGTTACATCTGTCGGCGACACGAGGGTAAGTCATACAATTCTATTTCTGGACTTGAAAAAAGCCTTCGACACTATTGATCATGACATTCTAATACATAAATTAAAACTCTACGGTGTTCAAACCAAAACAATTGATTGGATCCCTCTCGAGTCCTAGCACTCTAAAATGTGGAATCCCACAGCGATCTATTCTGGGTCCATTGTTATTTCTAATATACATCAATGACCTGCCAAATTGCAATCTTTTATCAAATGTGAAAATGTATGCCAAAGTGTACGAGCAAAATATATGTTTACCGGTACGCAACATAAACTCAACTTACTCCCTGGCCAGCCTATAGTAAACATAAATGGTAAACAAATAGCCAGAACTACCTCATATAAATGTCTTGGCGTAGAAATAGATGAACTTCTGTCTTGGCGAGATCACATAGTAATTTCTGTCTATAATTCCCTGATTGCCTCCCACTGGTTCAAGCTATGAAACCCGCTCGAGTGACATCTTCTCTCGGTTGGCAAAATTTGGAACAGCGAAATCGCCAGTTAGCGAGTATTATGTATAAAACCATGCATAAAAAGGTACCTAAATACCTGACGGATTTATTCACTCCCACAAACACAATTCACCAACATAATTTAAGACGATCAAATAACAGCTGCTTCCTGCCAAGGCCAAAGAGTGAAGCCCTCTAAAAGAGTTTCTCGTACAGGGGTTCAATGCTATGGAATAATGTGCCGCCTACTGCCTACAATACTACCATTGTTCAATTTTTAAATAATTTTTAATACAATCAAATGTATTTATATATAAGTTTAGTTTTCCTTTAATTTTAGGTAGTTAGTATATATATTTTAATAGTATTTATTTTGATAGATTAGGTTATATATAAGTGTCCTATTAATAAATGATATACACGGCTCTCTGGAAGAGCATCATGTAATGAACGGGATTCCGTGTCGAAATAAAGTTTGATGATGATGATACAGGGCACCAGATCCACCGCCTCTACCGCGGTTCAGGCTGACTGTAAACTACCATTTACATACAGGTGTGGACTTTGCAGGTCCGTTATTTGTGAAGCAGGCGGACAAAATGTTGATGGTTTACATTGTACTCTACACATGTGGAGTTTCAAGAGCTGTGCACTTAGATTTAGTGCCAGACCTGACAGCTGAAGCCTTTCTACGAAGCTTTAGAAGATTTACAGCACGTCGAGGAATACCTAGTGAGATGAAGTCAGACAATGGAAGGACTTTTAGGGCGGCATCCAAGACGTTGTCAAAACTATTTGACCTCCCAGAAGTGATAAAGCTTCTCCTGGATAGAAGAGTAAAGTGGTCATTTAACTTGGAGAAGGCCCCATGGTGGGGTGGATTTTTTGAAAGGCTAATCAAAAGTGTAAAGAGGTGATTGAAAAATATCCTGGGTAATGCTAAGTATGAAGAGCTGTTGACAGTCGTAATTGAGATTGAGGCAACGCTAAATTCAAGACCTCTCACCTACACATCTGTCAATGATGTTGAAGAGGCCTTGACACCTGCCCACTTGATGATGGGAAGAAGACTGCTGAGTCTACCGGATAGCAGTGATGATGATGTTGCTGAGGCAATCAGTGAAGTGGCGAGCAAAAAGGTAGCTTACTTGAAGACACTTCTACTCCATTTCTGGTCACGGTGGGGAAGTGAATACCTCCTGGATCTGCGCGACATGCACCGTCTCAAGACTAGGACTCCGGGTAAGGATTTAATCCAAGTTGGGGATGCTGTAATAATACAAGAGGATGGTGTCCAAAGAGAATTATGGAGATGCGGTAGCGTACAGGGGCTCGTCACACGAAAGAATGGAGCTATAAGAGGTGCTGTGGTGAAAACTATGACAGCCAAGGGCAAGGTGTCAATTCTGCGGCGTCCCTTACAAAGGCTGTATCCTCTGGAAGGAAGCAAGGACATACATGATTGCTCAGAGGTCATCAGTGGCAACAGTGAAGGAGCTACGAGGCCAAGGCGAAAGGCTGCTGAAAAGGCAGACCTCCAGAGAAGGCAGTTACTACAGAATCTGGAGAGTTTTGGGAACTGTTAGTTTCAGTCATTAGAACTGAACGATGAACTTGGAGACATTTATTGAGATCTATGTCATTGTTATAGTTAGTCGGACTCCATAGTAGTGTCTCTTGATATTGGAGGCCCGACTGGAGGGAGTGTTAAATATGTTGTGTTAGTACTTCCTGTATTAGCTATTTCCGGTAGAGCGCGCTATGAATTATGGGACTTTTTTGGCCATGTGCTTAGTCTCCGCCATTTTTGTTATGATTGATATATTCGGGTGATTTTGCATCAAAACTGTTAGAAACCGACAGGTACGGAGTACATCCTGTTTGGAAAATATTACAGGTACCAACATGGCAGCAATTTGCAAACCAATCTTTCTCAAACTCGGTAACTTTACCATGATTTTAACTAGTGTGATATTTCTTTCCTATGGTTATTTCCCGAGTCGTGGGTGAGAGTGGAAAAACGATATGGGCTTTTCATTATGGAGCCCATATCGTTTGTCCACTCTTACCCACGTTTTTACTCTCGTGCGCAGGTGAGTTTGCAAGTCGTAAACTTTTCATAAGCAAAGTTTGTTTGTCTATTATCAATCGACACACTATGAAGAACCCTGGCAGACTTTATTAGCGTAATTCAAATGTTTATTTGACTGACTTCACTGGTATCCCTTCACTCAATGGACTTTAACTCAATTAAAATCGACTTCTATTCATTTGTTTATTACATTAAAATCGACTTATATTCATGTTTATTGCATTGAAATCGATTCTATTCAAATTCAAATCAGTCACAAGAGCGCTAATTTGGGCCCGAATCAAACAATTAAATACGGCAACTTTAAACCGGGCCTTATACTTAATCATGTTCTGCGCGTTACCTGGAGCTAGTCATAATGTCGAGTACTCTACTGGCGAAGTAGACATCCAGATATCCTGAAATATCGATGCAATAGTCATTGTTAAGTATGATTCCACTAATATTTTTCCTTCAACAAGTTAATAGAAGTCTCAACTAACGGTTGATCTTGTTTTGAGAAAGGAGTCGTAAACTTTAACGGTGTAGTTTACGACTGTGGAGTCGTAAACTACACCTGATCCAAAAGCCCTCTTCCTGTAACAAATGCCGATGCAACAGTAGATTTTGTATGGTTTTATGAAGTATGGTATTTCGGCTAGCCACATGCCACACTAGCCTTCTTCGATTTACATTGGCGCGTGTTTATAGAAGGGAGAAGTTACGAAATAACAAAATAGATAAAAAGATAGCGTAATGACTGGCAACACAAAATAGCGCTCCAAAATAGCTTTTCGACCCCAAAATCATTCATAGAATGACTCTACATATACCTGCACTATATGGAGAATTTAACACAGTTTTCAAGTAATCTTTTGAAGTGGTGGGGAATTCTATAATAAGTATACCTATTTATTCGATGGTCCAGTGAACTAATCTAAACCCTACCCCTACAATTAAAAACACCCTAACCATCCACAACTGGTGCTCACTAATTATAGGGTGTTAAGAGCTAGTCACTAATTAAGGGTGTTATTTAGAGTGTTTAGAACTAGTCACTATATATACATTGTAGCTAACACATATAATCCTCCTTCAATAATCATGTTAACTAATCAACTAAACCACCTAACCATCCACAATGGGTGCTCACTAATTGAGGGTGTTTAGAGCTAGACACTAATTTAGGGTTTGTAGGACTACATGTAGTGACATAGCATTTCCTTTTCCTGGACAACACAAAATACAAGAAAACTCATACATAGTTAGCAGAACAACCAGTTTGAAAAAAAAATAACCTAGAATAATTATAACCAAGGTTAAAAAAATTCAACCTGAAATCAAAATTAGTTTACCTGCAACAGATGCAGTCTGGATCTTTTTAGTCCAATTTCAATTTCAATTTTTTTCACTGAGTAGTCACTAGCAGAGATCTCTTCCTTTCCATGGAAAGGATGAAGAGATATATACATGTATCTCTGCTAGCAGGATATTTATTTGTGTAATAGGACACATTATTTCGCCTCCGGTAAATCCCTACAGTCTTATAATTATATGTATTCGTTATTTTAAAGGAATCTGCATCAAACCTTTAAAAATAAAATTGCAGTGATTCATGATCAGAATATAAACAAATTAAAGGTAGCAGTTTAAATTTTCTAATTATTTTCCCAGTAGTGCAAATGCAGCATATATTGTACATTGTACAATGTATTGTACAATGGTTTGAACATGCAGCATTTTCAGTTACATAATGTATTACATAATTTGCATTATGTGTGTGACAAAGTTAGTTTGGTGTGTAGCAACTTATTCTTTTCTTTTTTTTTCTAATTTTGGTGAATAAAATGAGCTGTTGTGATAAAAAGTGCCTTGAGATAATGGATCCAATTGATATGTGCATTACAAGGAAACATGTTGATTCCCAAGCCCTTATACAAAGAAAACAGTCTGTACTGGAGTACTTATTGGTACACGTCCAGCAGCAGATTAGGTAAGCATTAGGAAACAAACTCTGATATAAAGTGCCAATCAAAACTTGGTCTTAACAATGTTTTACTAATTAATGCATGTGTTTATACTGCCACATGTAAATGGATGAATTAGCAAATACATGCACATGCAGCTAAGGTTTGGTTAATTAGTGTAGTTGCCATGTCTCCAGAGTGGTTTATCTATCTACATGTACATATAAGTTACATAATAATTATATTTATAAAATAGTTTCAATAATATGCGTGCTCTGATTGGCTGTAAGCCATGTTTCTATAACTCTATAGAAACATAGACAGTTGAGCATGCGCTTGAGCTACATGTAGTTGTGAGAATTTAAGTTTTGGTTATCAAATTAAGCGAGCGTTTCCATGTTTTTATTTGTTTATTTTATAAAGGAAATAGAAAACATTTTCCCTTTGTTTCTATACAAATAGCTGCCATTTCTCGTTCTCCTAAACTCCCACTCGTGTTTCTACAACTCTATAGAAACACGGGAAATATTTTCTATTTCTTAAACATTATACATACATACACACATTGTATAGACCGATTGGTTCAGTTTTGCGGCATGCTTTAACTGAAGGGGTGAGTGGAAGAAAGAGTTAAGTGATGACAGATCAAGTTTTCAATTCTCCCTTACAAAACAAATAAGATAAAGGAGAATTTGGAATGTGATCTGTCATCACGTAACTCTTTCTTCTGCTCACCCCTTCAATTGCGGTCCAAGAGATTGATTTTAGCTGGCTGTAAAGTGCTTATGGACAGAATGCAGAGTGAGGGAAGGAAGGACCAATAATTATTATAATTTAATAATCGTATCGGTATTAGAATCATGAATAATATGTGTAATATTTTATTTGGGTATTATAAAACATAATAAATTATGAAGATGTGTTTTTACCACAATTGCCGGTAATCTCGCAATCTGATTGGTTGATGTGCCGTGGTAAATGAGAGTCCAGACAACGGTGCTGATGCGAGCATGTCACGCAATGTCGAAAAAAAATATATTTTTGCTTGCTTTAAACATGGATACTTTTGAGATTTTACCGAATTTTGAACTCGGTATAGATTTCGACAGCTTTTTACCAGAATGGACGGACATAACGGACGACGAATTGATTGCACACGCGGAGATGGCAGATAAAACACAGGAAAGCCGGGTCGACAACGACAAGAAAGCGAACGATGCCGAAAAACCTCGCTTTGCAATGTTAACAGATGAGGACCTCACGAGCATAATGAGCAGCGCTGAGGCGAAAGGAACAAAGAAAAACACAAAGTGGATTGACAGCACAATCGAGGGTAAATATAAGTTATTTTAAAATAAATATGTCATGATTAATGTATTTTGAAAGCGGACTACTCACGAAGTTTTGCTGCTGTTTACATTGCAGAATGGTGCCGTGACCGCGGGCTACCCAGCAACTTGGTCACAATGAGATATGAAGACATGGACAATGTTCTACGGAGGTTTCATGCCGAGGCCAGGACCAAGAAGGGAGAAGAATATGGAAGATCGTCCCTGCTCGGTTTCCGAAATGCGATAGAGAGGCATCTCGCCGCCAACGACCGGGAGGTGAAGATCACCAAAAATCCATTGTTCGCCCGGTCCAACAAAATGCTCGAGTGTAAACTCAAGCTAAACCGCAGAGAAGGGAAAGAAAATGTGAAACACAAGCCGGTCATAGAACCAGAGGACATCGAGAAGCTAAAAACAAGCCCTTTCCTGAGCTGTAACGAACCAGCGGGTCTCCTTCGCCGTGTGTGGTTCATAGTCACACTGTTCTGGTGTCGGCGTGGCTGTGAAGGTCAAAGGCAACTTCGCCGGGATAGCTTCAGGTTTCTGACCGATGCAGACGGCCAGAAATACGCTGAAATGGCCCATGATGTCCAGACCAAGAATCACCAGGGAGGAATATCCGAGAAAACCAGCCACGAAAAGCAGACACGGCTGTACTCGACAGGTCAGAACGGTGACTCCTACTGGTGTCTACAGACGTATGTGCAGAAGATCAACCCAAAGCAGCCAGCCTTTTTCCAGCGACCCACAACAAAAGTCAAGGAATCCGACCCAGTGTGGTACGAAAACAAGCCTTTGGGAGTCAACACACTGGCGAAAATGATGAGAGAAATCTCGCTCGGTGCTGGCCTTTCCCAAATGTACACAAATCACTGTGTTAGAGCGACCGCCATCACAATTTGGTCCAATGCTGAGGTGCCTTCCCGCCACATAATGTCGATCTCTGGTCACTCCAACGAACAGAGCATTGCAAGCTACAACTCGAGACCATCAGCTCAACAACTGCTCTAATATCCTGTCCAATGCACTAGCTGGCCGAGCACCAACTTCAACTGCATTTGTTCCACTTCCAGTGACACCTTCGACTTCGAGTTTGTCAGCAAAAATGTTTGTAGCAACACAAGACCCACTAGTCCTGAATCAACAAGTTGCAGAAAAACAAAGAAGAGAGCAGCTGCACAAGCTTAGGTCGATGATTCAGCACATCCTCGGATGGAAACTATCAGAGTCGAATAAGGCAGTTGTCAAACCATTTGCTGGGGCTGCCTCAGAAGATATGCATGATTATACCATGGTAGCCTCGGATTCTTTTGTTCTCCGAGGCACATTTAAAGCACTAATTTTCCCTGATGGCAGGGATATTTAGAAATATGCATTGTTTCGAAATTTCCCGCCGGAAAATTTCGAGACAATGCATATTTCTAAATTTCCCCTGCATGCGTAATGAGGGAAAATTAGAAGAGAATGCAGGCTGGAAGTGAGAAGGTCAAAAGCATCAACTCCTGCTCCCCTCTGGCACGACTAGCCCTACGCTCCCGGATGAAAAATACTGAATCCAAACTGACCTGTCTTCATCATAACCTTCAATGTAATACATGTGGGATGACCTATTTCAATCTGCATATTCTTCTCTTAATTTCTCAAACCCGCTTCTTCCATGTGGAATACTTAAACGTGACGTAATTAAAATCCATTCATGCTCTTTGAATATTTAGTCAACCGCATAATTACATTGTATTTTAGTGTTATTCTTCTCAAAAACAACACGCTTTTCCCCAGGGGAAGCCAGGGTCGTTTAATCAATGGCGCTCAGTCAAGCATTAAACAAAACGTTTTCGAAAGCAACTCGACTGCGACGTCTTTAGTTTCGGCAGAGAAAACTAAACTTCTCAGAGATTTGTTCCGTTCCTCGGCGATCATGGTATAACAAACTTATACCATGGCATTTCGGGGTGTTAGTGATTTAAATTGCCCCGAGAGCCGCGGGAAGATTTGTAAAAGTCCCTCGGCCGCTTTCAAATCTTCCCTCGGCTCTCGGGGCAATTTAAATCACTAATACCCCTCATGCCATGGTATAACCTATAATTATATTAAGTCTATCCTGAAGAAAGAACCAGAAAACCTAATCCTACATGTCGGCACAAATGATATTAAAGTGCCTGTTTCCGTCGTCAGTATTATATTAGCAATCGAACATTTATAACCGGAACCGGAAGTTAAATTAATAGTAATGTTACACTTCACTAGCTGACATTTTGACAGCTGTCAGATATTGACATGAACAGGCCATGTGCTTCAAGGTCATTGAGCTTAGTAAGATTATATTTCTAGACAGTTTATGTACACGGAATGTTTAGCGGAGTTCTATGAGTTTAACCAGGATGTATAAAGAAAGAATCTCGCACAGAAGTAAGTGATTTATTGTATTGTAAGCTGAAGAAAAAAAGCCTTTGTGTAAACCACGTGTTCGTACAAATACTGGAGTTTTCCTACCAGGCAATTGATCTTTGGCAAGAGATACCTCACCATCTGAAAGACCTCAGTACATTTTCCTTTACCAAAGAAATAAAACATTATTTACTGTCAGAACAACGCCCAAAGAAACTTAAATAGATACGTTCTTCATTTTTAAAAGTCATTAGTTACCTTTACACTAAACATTATTTATTAGTCCCAGTTCCTCTTCCTTGCTGCTTCTTTTATATAAAAAAAAACACTCAAACTTTAGATAGCTACATTTTGTACTAGGGGCTAACTCGAAAACCTCACGGTTCCCTTAGCCTCTAGGCTCAAACAAACATTCTATTTTCCTTTGTCTTTTCCTTTTATAACCTATAATGTATTTTATATCATTCTTGTAATTTATAGTGTGAGCCAATAAAAGATTGTTGTTGAATCAATCTATCCGACTAAAACCGCAGCGGAGTAAGGTTTAAAATGATATGTATGATTGTCTTATTGCCTAACGCATGTTTATTACCTGAGGATCACAGTCAAGTCACTTGGGTAGTGTATACATGTGGCTTTTTCATTGCAGAAAGTGTTTTTCAGTAGCAAATTTATGCTTGCATAAATTGTAGTTAATGACCACCCGCAGCCCGTTGTGTATATACAAGTTGAATAGAGGTGGGAAACAGCTTCCCAGTCAAAGTTCGTTCTCGGTTCCCCTCCATCGCGCATCAGCTCCCTGGTAACCAATCATATTTGTCAGTGCACATGGCTGTCATTCCTTCAACCAATCACGGCCAAGCTGCCAGTTCTTGTACCTCGTATCTCTTGCACGCTGCCAGTCAGTTTTCCTCTTGGCAAGCTTCTGAAGGAAAAGGTTAGTTTCGCAAAGAAGATAAAGAAGTTTATTCTCCTCAGCCAGAAAGGATTCCACCTGGTTCAGTGTTCAGAGACAGCCTTGTTTTTAGTCTTAAACAAGATTTGTTTGGTTTCGCAATGCCAGTGACTCGACGACCACGCAGCAGAAGAATCCCCGCCAGAAGCGAAAACTTGGACGTGGTTGACGAGACCAACCTTGATTCCCTCTACGTTACACAATTGAGGGAGCTCTGTGCTAACCGACAGCTACAAACAACTGGTCGGCGTGATACTCTTATTGCTAGGCTAAAAGCCAAGTCACCATCGTCGGGGAATTACCAACAGGCCGAGACGGGCGTAGCAGAAATCGGCGAAATCGCAGCTCAAATTCCTTCGTCTTCGATCACGGACAATGTCAACGTACAAACATTTACCCACCCACAGATCGTACAAATCAAGTCTCTGGTCACCTCCATAATTCAAGAATCATTACAAGAAGTAGCAAGTAGCGCTGCCCGCGCTGCTATCCAAGCAATGTCTTCTGGTTTACCTCAAGCGACTCTAGACCTGGAACCACGAGGTCAACTCCCCAGCGCGGCCATTCCGATTCCGGAAAACATGCTCGCCGTGCAACAAGCAGCGGGAATAAATCCACTGGGTATAAACGCAGCAACCAGCAACCCCTTTGCCGAAGTCCCGGCAAGTTACGTGAAGGACATTCAGCAGGGTGAGCTTTTTGAGTTGTCTAAATTACTTACCAAGAACTTGGCCACGATCCACGAACAGCAGGATGAACCGCTCTCATTATCACTGGAAAACTCGGTCATCCGAGTGAAGAAGGCATCCAAAACGTCAATTACTACTATAGAGCAGTGGACCACTGCATTTACCACCTATCTTCATTGAGAAATTCCCCACTCGAGCGAAGGAATTCCTCCAATATTTAAGTCTAATTAGATATGCTGCTCAGTTCCATCGGGGATTAGGTTGGTGTATTTACGACTATAAGTTCCGGCAAAAGGCCGCCCTCAACCAGGCTGTTAACTGGGCAATAATCGATCCCCAGCTTTGGTTAATGGTATTCACCGTTGCCCCCTCAGTTTTGAAGGAGGAGTACCGCCTTTTTTCCAATGGACCCAATTACAATAGTACCCACCTGGGGCCCGTTAGGGGAGGTACTTGCCACAACTACAATAGAGTCGGTTCCTGCAACAGGGAATCATGTAGATTCAAGCATGAATGTAACTCCTGTGGAGGCCCCCACCCGGGAATTCTATTCCAAGACCCCAGAAGTCCTAAATACACCAAAGCACTCACTAACAGTACACACATCCCCTCTGCCTCAGGTCGCCACAGGCAGTGATGAGTGCTATCCATTTCTTCCAACTCCTTTACTTTATTAAGGTTCCTAGGTTAGCCGAAGCACTTAAAGATCATCCGGACCAAAATTTTGTTTCTGTTATTTGCCACAATCCAACGTATGGGGCATCTATAGGTTATTGAGGTCCACATGTTGCTAGATTTTGCACAAAATTTCCCACAGCCTTTGAACACCCAGAAATTGTTTCAGCAAACTTAGCTACTGAAGTTGCACTTGGTCGTACCGCAGGGCCTTACGATGAGCCACCTTTTGCAAACTTTCATGTGTCACCTATAGGCCTGGTTCCTAAAAAGAATTCTGGTAAATTTAGAACTATTTTCCACCTCTCCTACCCAAAGTCGGGGGTCACTAGTATCAATTATTCTATTCCGAAGGAGGACTTTAGCCTTCACTACATTACCATTGACAACGCGATCGAAGGTATAAAGCATTTCGGAAAAGGCTGTTTCCTCGCTAAGAGTGACATCGAGTCAGCCTTTAGGCTAATTCCTGTAAGCCCCAACGACTACCCTTTACTGGGTATGTGTTGGAATGGAAAATTTTACTTTGATAAGGTATTGCCATTCGGCCTACGGAGTGCACCATTTCTGATCAACCAGCTATCCAATGCAGTTGAATGGATTCTGGCTCAGGTTTGCCATATTTCTTTTGTGTGCCATATGTTAGACGATTTTCTCTTAATTGAGCCCCCCTGTGCCTCGTTCCAAGCTGATCAGCTCTGTAGGGAAAGTTTGTCTAGTATGCTAACAACCTTTAAGAATCTAGGCATTCCTGTAGCAGCCAACAAAACTTGTGGACCCACTTCAGTCATTGAGTTCTTAGGCATTGTTTTGGATTCCACTAGAATGGAGGCCCGCCTCCCGCCAGACAAAGTAGAGCGTATCCAAGTAGCCTTAGCATCTTTTGAACATAAAAAACGTTGCACACTAAAAGAGCTACAATCCTTAATAGGCACACTCAATTTTGCATGCAAAGTGGTTCCACCTGGGAGGCCTTTTTTGCAAAGAATGATTCACCTAACACGGAATGTTACCAAACCACACCACCGCATTAAGCTGAGCTCCGGTTTTTTCAAGGATCTGTTTATGTGGCAACAGTTTCTGGCTCGCTGGAATGGTGCAAGCCTTTTCCTATCCTCCATCTGGGAGGATACAGATTCACTTTATTTGTACACCGATGCCTCGGGTACCCTAGGTTATGGTGGCATTTTCCAATTCAAATGGTTTCAAGGCCACTGGCTGTGTTCCCAACAGTTAGGCCAGCCAGGCATCAGCATTGCATGGCAGGAGTTTTATGCAATTGTTGTTGCTTGCTACGTATGGGCAGATTACCTTGCAAATAGACGGATCATGTTTCACTGTGATAACGAATCGGTCGTCAACATCATCAATTCTAAGCGGTCGCACATTCCTCGGATCATGGACCTGCTAAAAAAGTTCACACTTCTCACCCTAGAGCATAATATTTATGTCAGAGCCATGCATATCGAGGGTGTAAAAAACGAAATTTCAGACTCTCTTTCCCGGTTTCAGATGGCAAGATTCCATGCATTAGTGCCGCAGGCAGACATGTATCCAGCAGTCATTCCTTCAGCTCTCTTGGAACTTTAAGTACAGATGCAGAGATGTATATTGCCTTATCCCTTGCCTCCTCCACGAGACAAACCTACAGCTCTGGTGAAAAACAGTTCACAAAATTTTGCACACTATATAGACCATTGCACTCTGTATCATTGTTTCCCGCAGACGAGGCCAAATCTATCAAACACAATTCTATAAAAAACTACCTAGCCACTATACGACATCTACACATTCGTAAAGGGTTCCCGCTCGACTTCACAAAATTTTTGCGACTACAATTAGTACTGCGAGGGATAAAACGTTCACAAGGAGACACCCATAAGGTACGCCTCCCTATAACCATACACCATTTGCAACTTTTTTATTTCCAACTTTTGATAAAAAGTACCACTCGGCCTGACTCGCTAATGATTTGGTCAGCAATTACGCTAGCCTTTTTCGGCTTCCTAAGGCGTGGTGAGCTTACATGTAATTCACGTTTTTCACGCGACATTCACCTTACTCGAGGGGACATCAAATTCTCTCCCAGTGACAAATATCCTGATCATATGTCAGTTTTCGTGAAGGCATCCAAAACGGACCCCTTTCGTTCCGGTCACACAATCATTATTGGCAAAACTAAATTAGCAGTGTGCCCAGTTTCTGCTATGCAAAAGTATATGGCAACAACTAACAACTCCCCGGGGCCCTTGTTTCGTTTCCATTCTGGAAAATTCTTAACGAAAGTAGATATCACATCTGAGACTAGAACACTACTGTATCAGGCAGGCATAGATTCTGCAAACTATGCTGGTCACAGCTATCGTATTGGGGCAACTACTACTGCAGCATCGGTAAACATTCCCCCTTGGCTCATCAAAGTATTGGGTAGATGGTCATCTGATTGCTTCGAACGATACATTAAGGTTTCCCAATCGGTCATATCAGAAGTATCTGCAAAATTAGCTGCTCAACTATAATCTCACTCTTACAATGGTTATTTCGTCTATGGGGTAATACATTTCCAATGTATTTTGTGGGGATGAAGTGCTCCTTTGGTCACCTTTTCCTCCATAGACTCAATGTAATGTCCGTTTCACTGTCCCATGGGGATTACTACCCCTTGACAGTTTAGACAATGTTCACTGTCGTTTCACTGTCTCATGGGGATTACTACCCCTTGACAGTTGAGACAATGCATGGGTATTGCTACCCCAGGAGGGCCCTGGGGGATTAGGACCCTCAGGGGTGTTGTGTTGGTTTCTATTTACTACTTTTCCTGGAGTACTTCATCCTCATCCCCTTTCCCCACATATATTGTTGTTGTTTTATTGTCTGGGGCAGCGGGCTGGAACCATTAATAATAATTTATGATTACTCTAAAGAGGAATTTTTTTAAATGCTAATGCTTGGTGCTGTTTTAATGCGTACTATTCTGGCTTAAAGCAATAATTATACTAGCCTGCATGCAGACGTTCTCTCTCTCCCTGCAAAATTTCGGGAAAGAGATGTCTGCGAAACGCTGTTGATAATCGTGTTCTGGTCATAAATTATCATAATTAAAATTTGTAATTCTTTTTCATAGGCGATTTTAGCGAACACAACTGCGTACATTCTCTTTCTACTTCTTTGAGAAAGAGTCGATGGATATTTTCTCTCAAAACTGTATTCTTCCATACAGCCGATGCAATCTGGCTATAAGTTCCACGAAACAACATCTTACCCAAACTTAGTGTTAACATTTGTTTTGCTCGGCAATTCAACCGGCTTGACTTGCACGACTGTCTTCTATGTTTTGTTTGGTTCAATATTTTCACCTACATGTACAACAACTGAATCATCCAGAATTGGTAACACGGACGGACAAATGGGACACAAGTGGAATATCATGGAGGTAGGTACATTTATTTGATTTTCTCACTGCAGGAGTTTACATTCTTTTGGTCAAGCCAGACACATAGACAATGGAACTAGATGGTTTGATAATATCTTTTAGTCTAATATTGATTTCAGTGGTTAAGGATTGATGACAAAAGTGATTTAAATTCAAACAAATAGAAAGTGAAAACAATACAGGCACATATATCTGTTTCCGTATGTTTGATCGGTAAAGCTTGTTGCATTACAAAACCAATAGTGGCAGACAGTGCCTTTACATATGTACAAAATTACATTACATATATTTAGAAAAATATGGTGTGTATTTAAGACTTACATATAAATTCAGTCGAGTTAATACAAATATATGGTTATGACATAAATAGGTATTACTAGTCATTATTATGCATGTTGTTTAGGAAAGCCATTGCTAATGTACAATAGAGGTTATTGTTTTTAATATAGAGGTTATTGTTTTTAAAATGATGGCCCTGGCTGTTTCATTATACTTAGATAACACTATCCAGCAGATAAATCGCTATCTAGTATAAAACAAACCTGCTTAACTTAAATACAACAAACTCCTGAAAAGACAGGAATCGCTCACTAGAGAATGTATGGAAAAAAAGTAGTACAAGTTGTACAATGAAATGAGCTATCTTTTTAAATGACAAATCATTCATAGAACGAGTCTAAACAGACATGAAGGCTGAACTATAATGGTGAATTTGGCGAAGTTTTCAAGTGTACATTCTCTAGTGAGTGATTCCTGGCTTAAGGAACTCTATTAAATACATGCTTAACTTATACATGGATAAAGTGTTTCAAAATTTTATCACATGCGACCTAATTTTCTATAGAGAAAATTTTCATATACAGATCTATCACTATGAGTAAAAAAAACACAATGGCTCTGATCCAAGTGATCATGCAGGACACTAGTAAACAATCTATCTTCGAACTGTTTAGAAAATATTGCAATACCTCTGAAAATGAATCGAACTTACCGTCAAAGACCTGTAAAATCCTCTGCCGTAACCACACTCGAACACCATCTCAGCCTGGTGGATATCTCGTACTCAGTAACAGCCGCCTCTCATGGCGGCGTCGGATTAGACCTGGGACCGAGTAGTACATTCTTTTCAACACGATCAGCCTTCCACGCCAGCATACTCCTCCTGTAATGTTGTACTTTTTCTCAGTATTTTAGGGTTCCCCTTTTTATTCGGTACTATTTCACTGTTTACCTGGAGGTCGGGGTAGGATTCGTTTTCAGATCAGACACGCTGTCCCTAATGGCATTGCACAATAATTACGAAACACTGTGTAGTGTAGTGCTGCTATAAATTATGAAAGTTGCAGTAAAAACTTACAACTATGGCACCACGATCGATAAAAGTCATCAGTAAGGCAGACGTTTCGAGGCTGCTGCGAGTGAGACATGATAACGAGGCTGTTGAAAGGAAGCCCAACACTTACACATTTGTTTTGATAAATGATGTGTAATGTTTCAACCAGGCTTACGTGCGGTCGTGTATCTTTTGTCGATCGAACTACTCAGAGTTGAAAACAATTTGTAGGGTAAGGGCGTAACATCCTGTTGTCACATACTAACAATTGGTCCATCCTGGAATAATTTTCATTGATAACTGAATGCTCTGATGTAGTCACTTCATAAAAATATGGAATCTAATAAGAAAAGAAAGAGTCGAGCCAGAGAACCTAGCAAAGATAGGGATGCCTATTATAAGAACATAAGGAAAGAGCAAAAGAAAAAGAGGAAACGTAGAAACCGCAAAAGTGTTTCAGAAACGCAGTTGGAAATGGCCGCTATAGTTGAACATCCATGCATGCGCCACCGCAGAGAAAATCGTTGGCTGCCGGTACAGAGGAAAAGAAGCGAAAGTTTGAGGAAGGTGAAGAATATATGTCAAGAGGGAAGAGAATGCTTTCTGCTGCACTTAAGGGCACGTTAGAAGCTGTTCAGAGTAAAGTGGTGGTTAAAGGAACACTGACCCAGGCTTCCAGTAGAGAGGGCCAAAGACCGATTAATTTAACTAAGTCCACAAGAAGTTACTTGAAAGAAATAGAAGCTAGCAACCTGAAGAAAGAGACAGGAACGAGATCCATTGGTACCGGTACTTTCGGTACCTGCTATTTGGCCAAGTATCGTGGCATTCGGGTTGTAGTAAAGGAGTACAATGAAAGGAGTAGCCCGGGAGAGAGTGAGCAACGCGCGAAGCATATGTTGTTCGTCAATTGGGAGACCATCCTGGACTTCTCCTTTTATTCGGGGTCTGCATAAAAGAAAAGCCAATAAGCATTGTACTAAAGTTCCACGGAGATGGAAATGAGAGTCTGACCATATACAAGGCAGCAAAAATGAAAACAATAACCGAGAAGAATGAATGGGAAAGTGTCTTCGTCGAAACAGCAGACGCATTGGAACACGTACATCATTGCGGGTACATCCACAATGATTTGAAGTGGAATAATGTTGTCCTGGAAATGAGAGAAGTATTCTGTCCGGTCATCATTGACTTCGGAAAAAGTGTTGCCACGAGCAAAGCAAAGATCCCCTCGGCTAAACTGCCACACATAAGAGAACAATACGAGAATAGCTACGTAGCACCGGAACTCGTTGACGGTACTGGAAAGCCTTATTTAAAGTCTGACGTTTTTGCCTTCGGTTTTTTTATCAAGCCCGTATACAAGCTTTTAAATTTTGAGATGTGTATTTCGGAAGTTAACAGTGCATTTTCAAAATCACTGGTGAGAAGGCCGTCAATTGCTGAATTAAAGGCAGCAATGTCATGAACGTGATTTCTTAAGTTTTCGCTTGAATTACAGCGAATGCGTATTTTTTCCGCTATAAATTTACACTTCCTAAAGCTTTGAATAGTAGTTTAAATAGCATTTGTTCTTGGTGAAGACTGCCGAGTGAAAATAGACACACACTTGCCATGCCTGGCAGCTTTATATTTTTGCTACCTAGCTAAACAGCGTATTGACGTGATGATCACGATTGGAATAACGTTTTATATCAATCATAAATGTGCTACTGACTTAGACATTTTTAGTTTTCGGTTGTCTGTTAAGATTATAAATATTGAAAGCTCACGACTTTATAATAAATCACTGTAAATGTTTCGGAAGTACAGCCAGGCGTTTGTGCAGAGGTGTTATGAAATGTGGTTTGGCGGTTTGGTTTGGTTTGGTTTGGTTTGGTTTGGCAGTGGCGCACTGGAAAGTCAGCATTACGAAGCACAAGATTTTGGTGGCCTCGCGAGTTTTCGTAATGAACTACCTGATGATGATAGCACGGATGACAACTCACGTCCAAGGTTTCCGTTTTTCATTTTGTGGAGGGAAATATATACTGCTTTCATGGCTGCTAAAGATGAGCTACGGGCCTATGCATCGAAAACAATTACTCTTCTTAGTAAAGAGGAGGAAGAGAACGAAATTGTTCTAACAGATGCAACATTTCACGGAATGATGGTCAGCGAGTTGAGTCCACTTGTCTTATTTTAGGTAAAGCCTCAAAATTCCTACTTTAGACAAAATATCATCACAGTCTCTTTCTGCGAAGTAGAGTTCTAAATACAAATTTTCACTGTCTTCTTCCCTAGGTCCCCCACCGATGGTAGTACAAGTAGAGTCTTGAGACTAGGCGATGGATCAATTTTACACAGAACCCAAAGTACAGGTAATTGTTCTTAATTTTATAAGAAATAGAATGATACAGAATGAGTAGCCATGTCTTATTGCAAACTTGAGCCAGAGGCAAGAGTTTATAAAACTGATAAAACATGGACACCAATTCAGTACAATGTGCAGGCAGACCTATCAAATGTCTAGATGTTTTTCAGTTATTTTGGTGATACGCAAAAATGTATGTCAATCCAGACAAATATGTATCAGATTTACAGACCACCTATTATACAGATTGATTTCCTTTGTTAATTCTTCATTCATGAATTATATATATACAAACTAGATAATTAACATCCAATGTTAAAATATTATTTCAGGACTTGGAACTCAAAATCAACCAGAAGTCTCTGAAGCATTTTCTAAACAGATTGTAATATGTAACTGTGAATAATACAAGCTTTACCTAATATCGAATTTCTATTAGTCTCAAATGAATTTCCCTTCTAGAAATTATTACATGTAGTTCCACTCACTTTCTTTTAGTGATTCATTAGGAGAGACACCTTTTACATCTTTACTTTTTAAATTTCCATGTAATATGATTGACCACTGATACATAACAGTCATTGCTGACACATCCACATTAAATACTAACATCTACTGTCTTTTTCAGGGAAGGAAGAAGAATTGCAAAATTGGAAGAAAGAATGGAGATGTCAAATGATCTCAAGAAGCTGAAAGGGAAAGTGAAGT
This sequence comes from Actinernus sp. WN-2022, assembly GCA_030867875.1. Classification (NCBI taxonomy): domain Eukaryota; kingdom Metazoa; phylum Cnidaria; class Anthozoa; order Actiniaria; family Actinernidae; genus Actinernus; species Actinernus sp. WN-2022. The sequence goes on along the minus strand of JAOWCC010001148.1, from coordinate 624,194 downwards.
CACTTGAAAATGGGAAGGAACCCGCAGCTAAGTCAAATGAAGAAACAAAATATAATGGATTCACATTAGCCGAACTGAAAGATTCAGTACAAAATAGTGAATCACTACAAGTCATCACAGAAGTTGTGCTAAAAAAACTATTTTCAATGGAAGAACTAGTAAGTAAAGTCCTCCACCACAGGAAAAATAGTGTAAAAAGTAATGGAACCCCAGACCAGCATTGGACCAAACTCGCTTTGCTATTTTTATGGAGATTATAACATCTAAATCAGATGCTTCCAGAAAGATGATTACTGAAAGAGTGCAGAACATTATGAAAGTAGCTAGAAGAAAAGTCAAACAAACCAAGAAACTATTTCTAAAATCAAGCAGGATTCCATTGCCAGGAGCGACCATCTCCCATACTTGGTCTGTGAGTCAGCACATTCCCAGGTCAGGTTATTTTTAGAATAACCCCGAGCAGAAGGCCAATATAATGCTTCTTTTTTTTTTCAGTGGTGAGGTTTTCCCGTCGTACATGTATGCAATTATTATTTTTTTCATCAATCATTAATAATCTTTGTTTGTCTAGTATATTGTTGAATATGTTACTGTTCATAAGGCTTCTTATTGTTTTCCCCAGTGGCTCAGATTCTAAAAATATAGCTTGATCTATATGCTGATTCATGAATGTTTAACAGATAGACACTCCTGGTAATGGACTCCTGAAATAAGTTATATCTTCCCATGGAGATACATGCCCTCGCAGACTGCAAGAGTCTTATGTTCCAGTTCAAGAATATGATAGTATTGAGATACATTGAGTACATGTACTTCATTGCTAAAAATTACATGTACATATCTACGAACATCATTTCATGTTAATGAATGCTTAATTCTTACAGAGTATAATAATGAGAGTTAAAATCATTGTTTCAACGTTTATTTTAAAAAAGGTGCAATATCCAGTTTTCTGTTAGTAATTAAGCACACAATCAATGAAAACAACAATAGAAACATTAATAATCGGTATTGATGTTTAAATTGATGATGTTAATACTAATTATTGTAATATTTTTGTTAATTTATAGTAGAGACTCAAGTTTAGTAGAGTTGATAATATTATGGCCATGAGCAGAATTATAAGTTTAATTTCATACAAATTGTCTGTTCGTGAACCAAGATCAAGGAAGTTCAGGTCATGAGATGTTCATGAAATACTTCTTTTATGAATATGACCATTTAACGTTCACGAATATTCATGAACAATTCATGAACTATTTCATGAATGTTCATGAACCCATATTCATGAACAATTCATGAATAGTTCATAAAAGTTTCGCCAGAGAGGATAACAAAAAGAAGGAGGTTTCAAGAGATGAGAAGTCGTTGAGTGATACATTGTAGCTTCAGCTCGAGCAGTGAAGATAACAAGTCGAGCATTGACGACCACAAAATCAAAGACGAAACAAGTCTCATTAAAGTTCTAATTGATGAACTTTGAAAAATAGGGCGATAGCCTTTACCAAAACTTTTAATACAAATTGTATTGCCTGAAAAGACAAAGAAGCCTGTTGAAAGTTCCAGTTGAAAAATAGGGTGATGGCCTTAACCGAAAAGTAAATACAGATACATTCAGGAGTATACTGAAGATGGTAGCATGGAGAGAGTTCAGTGCCACTATTGTAGTAGAGAATTCCATCCACATTCCCTGAAAACACACATTGACACCCAGCATTGTGAAACTAGCTATAGCCATCTTGCAATCTCCTCCTATAGGTTTCACAAAAGGTGTTTGTGTGGATGCCGTAAATGGAGTGTTTGTTTATGAGGAGGAACTTTAGTGGGCCATGTCACCCAATGCATGTACAGTACTGCCCAAATGGTAATCCTCCAAAAGTATTGTGTCAGCTGACAGAATGTCAGCAGATTATGGACACATCTGCCAGAAGTGGTGATGTTGGACATCTGTGTAAGCATTTATTGTCTGTACCATATATTCCAATTAACTGCCCATCATCATGCGCCCTCTTGGCAGTGACAGTTTAGATGTGCTGATTAATAGCATAAAGCTATTGAAGCCTAGCAGCAGGGAGGAGTGCCAGCTCCATCTGTGACTCTTCCTCATCAAGACTCTTAAGTTTCAGTGTGTGGGATAACTAGAGAAAGCGCTGGTGGTCCTTCTGTGGAAGAGTGTCGGTGACTTTTGACTGTGAGCAGCACATTTGGTACTGCAAACATGTCAGAGGGTCACAGTCTTGCATACACAAGACCATTGTGAAGTGGTACATGGCAGAGCATATGCCACAGCTCTTGAGTTCTGCACAGACTATCAGTAATTGCAGTGAAGATGAAGATGATGCTATCAGACCAAATGTTAGGGATCTGGAAGGTGCTGGAGAGGATGCTCAATGCAATGGAATTTCTGGCAATAACCCTGAGTTTGCTCGTTATCCTCCAAGTGGCAATTTGCTGAGACAGATGACAAGCTATCTGTTTCACCACAAAAGGATTCCTGCAGAGTTAGCTGTCAGCTTAACATCTCGAACAGCCACATATCCCCGGAGATGAGATATAACAAAATCTGTTTGATTTGTTTTAATAATATTTTTTTTATCTTGAATTTAATTACTGTATTCAAGCAAAAGTCTCTGTACATGAATGATATATATACCTGTAAAATTCATTAATAATTATAAGGGTGCTAACCAATCCAAAGACAGCATTAAAGTCACACGAATACCGCTGTAAACCCATATACAGAACTTTGCATTAGTTTGATACAGTACTGATTAATAAAATATCAGTGTCTGTATACAGAGGAGTATCCCAGCTTGCATTGCGATTGAGACTATATTATCGCTTGAGGCGTGACGTCATCAGTAGCCTTCGCCTTTCAAACTGTAATGGCGGCTACAGCATTTCGTCCTGTCGTGAGAGCAGTGCTACAGTTTTAAAGAATACCTCCTTACTATACATCCACTGCATCTCAAATGAGGATTTTGTTACTTCAGTGGTTGGCATTGGTTTTGTAGAACTTGTTTGTCGGCAAGTTCACGCGAGTTTTATAGACAAAATGAATGAATGACGCGTAGCTCTGATGACATGTTCGGTTAGTGGAAGTGTTGACTAGTTGTTCCACGATATTAGAAGCCCTGCCTTAATTCGTGTAGTCTTGGATGTTAGTGTTGTCCTTTGTGTACTACAGAAATATTTTTCTTATTCCAAATGTGTTTTCGGATACTATCAATTTTGCAAGTCACCGTTGAGAAATGATATTTCACCTTGTTGTTATTTACATTTTTGCAGTTCTACGACCACAAAGATGAAAGGGAAGAGTTCATGGTGGCCACATTAATATGGGAATTAGAAATACTTCTAGCACCAGCCACTAATCAAGTAGCGCCGATACAGCCAATTGAAAATACTCAAATTGACCATAAGCTACCGCCGTTTGATCTCGAGTGTGACTTAAAAGTGCAATTGCTTCTGTAATGCTGGCATTTGCTTATGCTCGTTCGATCAACTTGGAGTTGAAGAGCAAGTCAAGGACAGCTTAGCTGGTCTACTTCTGGATAATGAAGATTTCATGAATGCTTACCCACAGAACGAAGCATTCTTTCAACACTGCAATCAACACCAGTCCCTACTCCAGTTTAAAATTAAAGGATCGATGTGGGAAGACCGATATCAACAGGCCTTCCAAGTCATTGCCGATAAGAGATCAAAAAATGAAGAGTTATCTTTTAGAGTTACTACAGAGCCAGGCAATATCCAAGACAAAAATGCTCACAGGTTCGAAATTTTGGATGGAACAGTACCTATGATATTGGGATACTGTGCTGTTGAGAAACTTCCAAAGCTAATAAAGGCAATCGATAATAAAGAAATCAGAAATATAAAACTGGGAACAATGAGGAGGCAATGGATACCAATGGAATTGTCATTCAAGTTTGAAGGAGGACTGAACATTGTCAAAGAAGGGGTCTGGGACAAAAATGACCCAACAAATAGATATACTTGTTTTAGTTTCCTTCGAGACTAGTAAATCCTCTTATTAACCGGTGTGAGATCCCTACCGTAAGTTATGGACCAAGTTTATTTCCCTTTTTATGGCCCTGGGGTCAAGCATGTGGGCCATAAAAAGGGTAGAGTTCCTGAGAAGAGGAATCGCTCACTTAATTAATTCATGAAATGACCATATAAACTAACGTAAATTAGCAGTGGTTTTAAAATGTATAATTTTGACAGCATAGAACAGATTTCGTATGAGTGGGTAAGATATGGCACAGTTTCTGTATAGTATGCAGTAACATTGAAATGGTTTCCCTATTCTTTTAGTCCTGATCGATCCAATCAAATTACAGAGCTATGGTACAGTAAGTTACAGTACGCTTAGAGTAGACATGGCACATTTTTGTCTGACTCATACAAAATCTGATCAATCCTCTATTTTGCAATCATATGTGCAGTACCGATATTGTACAATTTATTTCCTGGATGTGCAGTTCGGGGCCTTGGTCAGGGTTTGCACAGAAACTTGGCAACAAAACTCCATGACTTTTCCATGACTATGACCTTAAAAATGTAGAGCTATTACAAACATAATAATGAATGAAAGCAGTAACAGCTATACAACCTCAATATTTGGTAACTGCATATAACTCTGAAATACCTCAATATTGCTGTACAATGTATATAAATTTCTCTAAAACACCGTGTACACCATTGGTCATCTGACGTAAGTTATTTTCGTGGGCACTCACTGTAAATTGATGCAGATTCCATTTGTCGACTCGAACATCAGAATTAGATGGAAAAGCAACCAAAAACCAATTAGATCTGTGATTTAGCCGGGTCCCATTAAAAATGGAGAGAAAACTAGTTAACATATGTACCTGCCCAGTACACGGTTGTGAAAAAATATCACAGCCTTTATATAGCCATTAAAAAATTTACAGGTCAAAGAAAAGGAAATCTTCATACAAAACTGCACTTTTTTGGCAGAAGCATTCTCAATATAAAATAAAATAAATAAATATCTGGGGTTTACTGAATGAACGTTTTAAAGCTCAAGGGCACAATCTTAACCGCTTTACCATAGGACTGACCAACTCAAGGACGTAGTTCAAAATAAGGCATATACATGTATGTATACGTTCTGAGCCCATGAACCCCGAGTTGTTTGAAATTATGTTCGATTTTGGCTCGAGAAATGGGGATTATTTCAATTAAATGGCACGAACCTCTTGAAATAGATACTGTTGCGCTATTTTTGAGGTTTAGTTGCGGTCGGCATTGATTTTGGATGAAAATTCGAGCACGATGTTCGACTGTTCTTTTAGGTGGAGGTCGTCGGAGGGGTAAAATTTCAACAGAATTCGCTGAAATTGCATACAGAGTCTAATCAAGAACAGAGGCCAAGAACAGAGGCCAAGAACAGATAAAGACTTCAGGTTTTCATTGATTTTATTTCAGTACTTCTGACCTAATGGCTGCAACAAAATTATGATACAAACCCTTTTTAAAACTCAAACAGAGCTTGGGTTTGGTCACACTTTCAATAGTACTCTAGCAGTGGCTGTGTCAGTGCCGACTGTGTTGGGGTTGCAAATCGTCCTCATTGTTGTAATTTCTTTCATTCTTGGAATCGTTGATTTAAAAATCAGGACTGCTTCAGGTTCTCGTCTGTCTAATTTAATTCTTATTTATCATGAAATGAGTACCAACACTAACATGGGAAGACTATTAGCCTTTATTTGATTTGCCGAAGAGCTGGGACTGTCGGAGGAGTGGGGAGAAGTGTATCAGTTTATATCCCGATAAATAGTCAAGCATGGTCTCATGAAAATTCATTTCAGCCTGTCTATTTGCAGTGCAAACATCCAGAGAGCATTGGCTGTTTTCTCCCTCGTTTCAACTCGGTCTTGAACGAGTATTAAATCGCGTTCGCTGCATTCTGGCATGTTCTGGAGGTACGATAATAGTACAATCTTCAAAACGCAGGAGGTTTTTTCAGGTATGGATGGTGTTTTCCGTGCTTTGAAAGAAAAGGTTTTGAAGAAAATCACACATAAGCAAGTTCAAGACTGGTTAAAGAAACAAGAAGTTTACACTTTACACAGACCCGCACGTCAACAATTTTCAAGGAATAGAGTCATTGTCGGTGGAAAGGACGATCAATTTCAAGCTGATCTGGTGGATGAGTTCTCTGAGTAAATTCAACAATGGTTACAGATACTTGTTAACCTGCATTGACATTCTCAGCAAGTATGCATGGGCAATTCCCCTGAAAACCAAGACAGGTAGCAAAATAACAGAGGCATTCATCAAAATTTTCAAATCGTTACAGACCGACAAAGGCCTAGAATTTCTGAACCGTACTTTGCAAAAGTATCTAAGGGGAAAATTTACCACTTCTTTACTACTGATAGTGAGGCCAAGGCATCCGTCATAGAGCGATTTAATAGAACTCTTAAGACCAAGATATGGAAATATTTTACCTACAAAAACACACACCATTACATGGACACTCTCCCAGACCTTCTCAAGTCCTACAACAGCTCATTTCATAGAAGCATCAAAATGAAACCCATCGAAGTCAATAAAGCGAATGAAGACGTGGTTTGCTACACGTTGTACGGTCAGACTATCTCTAAACCCATTCGTTTTAAGTTTCAGATTGGCGATCAAGTGAGAATCAGCAAAACTAAAAAGGCTTTTGACAAGGATTATATACATTTGTAGCTAACTGGAGTATGGAAATATTCACCATATCAGAGTGAGTTCAAAGGCGAATTGAAACGCTTGTAATCTTATCAGCATTAATGAATAAAATAATTTTGCTTGTTACTATATGAATGCTCTTGTGTATAAATAGTAGAGCATCACGCTGATCAGCAATCATTTGTAACATAATATGGTTGCCGGATTGTTGCAATATTCAGTAAACCTATTTTACATTCAGTAAACCCGATTTTATATTCAATAAACAGGTTTTATATTCAGTAAACCGATTTTATATTCAATAACCCGATTTTATATTCAATAAACAAGTTTTATATTCAGTAAACTGGATTTATATTCAATAGAAACGATTTACGTTCAACGTTTTAGTTCAATAAATTATTGCTTAATATGTTCAATCCTCAACCCATTATTTATTCAGTAAACGCTATTTATATTCAATCCCTATTATTTTATTCAATAATTTCTGCAGTCCAATATGGTCAGCGGAAGACGAAATTCGCGCGCCATTTGTATCACGTGACTTGCTTATTGAGAACAAGATGGGGAGGGGGTGGAGAGAAGGATAAGGAGAGGAGTAGCTGCTATCAGAAGTGTTCCCACTAATGATCTAACTCAGGATTCCTCGAGAAGCTTATCTTCAGGTACTGATGATGGTTCACTTAAGCTTACAAATATATATGATATAGACCGATTTCGCTATCACTGCACTATCCCTTCATCAAGAAACATAGCTGGAATGGTAGGTAGCCATGGCCGGGAACGCAGTGTCTGGTTCGTTGTCACAGGGTCCAAAGCGTCATGACAATAGTATCACTGTTCCGGAAAACAAGATGTCATTTTCCCCAAAAGGATAATCTTGAATTACCCGAGAGCTTTATTTATTTATTTCAAGATTCGCCAAAAAGGCAGGTGGGAAAACACTAGGACACGAAGTCCCCTACAAGGCTTTCACACCCAAGGGATTTCACATCCAAGGGCTGTTCCTATCATCGTCAGCAAATTCTGATGGATCCACCTAGTCGGCACAGGCTACTTCAAGTGTCTTTTTCTCAGTTCAGGATGTTTCACCTTTGATTTGTACGCAGTGCATGTACGTATTGGTGACCAAGTCTTCGACGCTTTGGACCCTGCGACAACAAACCAGACACAGCGTTCCAGCCATGTCTACCACATGTGCACGGAGCAGATCACGGGAACGACCTACCATTCCAGCTATGTTTCTTGATAAAGGGACATGGACTGCCAAACCTACAGAGGATAGTGTCGATAGCCAAGTCGGTCTATATCATAAATAGAAGTGAACCATCATAGTACCTGAAACTAAGCTTCTCGAGGAATCCTGAGTTAGATCATTAGTAGAAACACTTCTGACTGCAGCTACTGCTCTACTAACCCCTCTCTTCGCCACTCAGTCTTCGATCTCGTGCAAGCTTGGGTGATCACCCGCCATCTTGTTCCGAAAAGTGACCCACGAATTCCTAGGTACTTCCAGGTACTTCGTGTAACGTACACAAAGAGTATTGAACCCGCGGTAGTTGACGGTTAGGTTTTTTTTAAATGTAGGGGTAGGGTTTGTATTAGTCTAAAGGAGCATTAAAGAAGCATTATATTTATTATAGTTATATATTTATATATTTGTTGTTTAGTGACCTCCCACAATACTCTTTGTGTACGTTACACGAAGTAGCTACCCACGAATGTAGGGGTAGGGTTTGTATTAGTCTAAAGGAGCATTAAAGAAGCATTATATTTATTAGTTATATATTTATATATTTGTTGTTTAGTGACCTCCCACAATAATCTTTGTGTACGTTACACGAAGTAGCTACCCACGAATTTCGTCTTCCGCTGACCATGTTGGACTGCAGAAATTATTGAATATAAATGAAATTTACTGAATAAAATAATAGGTATTGAATATAAATGGCGTTTACTGAATAAATAATGGATTGAGGATTGAACATATTAAGCAATAATTTATTGAACTAAAACGTTGAACGTAAATCGTTTCTATTGAATATAAATCCGGTTTACTGAATATAAAACTTGTTTATTGAATATAAAATCGGGTTTATTGAATATAAAATCGGTTTACTGAACATAAAACCTGTTTATTGAATATAAAATCGGTTTTACTGAATATAAAATGGTTTACTGAATATAAAACCTGTTTATTGAATATAAAATCGGGTTTACTGAATGTAAAATAGGTTTACTGAATATTGCAACAATCCGGCAACCATAACATAACACTATAGAGGGCACATAATTATATCTCTGGCTCCTATTTAACAGTAGCATGGACGTATTTCCTTCAAATATGTTATCAGAATATAGGGTGCTACTCCCACAATCCATTCAGCTCACCGGCGATTGGGAGGTTGCATTAACCGAAATCCAGTATCCCCATAGCTGGAATAATGTTCATGATAACTTTTGGAACCGATTCTACATCAGAAATCCCTCCAAACCTCCTATAGAAATCTACATTGTTCCATCCGGTCATTATCCTTCCGTTACGGGTATTATTGATGCAACGAATGACCAAATCAAGGCAACCACGTTCAAGAATGATGTGTCCTTGACTTACGACAAGCTTAACAGGAAAGTAACTGTGCATTTGAAAAACAGCGCTACCATTCTCTTTAATGAGATTGGGTCCCTGATAGGATTTCCTGTTAATACGTTGATTTCAAAAACGACCACAACCGAGCTAGCAGCGGATTTGGGCTTTCATAACCTGTACGTTTACTGCGATATTGTTCAATCACAGTTTGTTGGAGATTCTAAAGTTCCTCTATTGAGAATTGTGCCTGTGGCGGGTAGGGATGGTGAACGTGTCAGCATGACATTCCTGAGCCCACAATATCTCCCAGTCAGTAGAAAACAATTTGAGAGTTCATGGTGTTATCGTAATGAGCATGATTCTCAGACTATTGGTGCTGTTATTACAATATATTACATATATACATGTACATGTATTTTAAATATTTAATATTTTAATATTTTAACAATATATTTTAAATACTTGGAACAAACTTAGAGTTTAGTTTTAGTTTAGCTCCAGTATTTTTTAAACTGTATAAGCATTGAAAAAGGCCGAAGGCCGAAACGTCTGCTATTAAATTTATGGACCAGTGAGGAGTTCGTCAAGTCACTTCATTTTATACTATTTATCTACTCTTCAAGTGTACAAGCCTCTTGTATCCAGTTGGATCCTCCTAGCTAGTGACACCATCATTGGAAAGCCAAGTTTGCCTTATTCATTCATATCCATATCTTCAACTTGATGCCTGTGAATCGTTCACGATCCGATGATATCCAGGTCTATGTCTACACCTTACAATATTTTAAATACTTGGAACAAACTTAGATTTTAGTTTTAGTTTAGCTCCAAGTATTTTTTAAACTGTATTAAGCATCGAAAAAGTCCGAAAGCCGAAACGTCTGCTATTAAATTTATGGACCAGTTTGTCAGGCAGGTGGTTTTAAACTGCAGGATGCCACTCTGCTATCAGAAAACATCAGTGCAGCTGCCATATGCAGTTCCTGCCGAAAAGATGACAGCAAACTGCAACTGTTTCAAGATAACAGCCTCAGAGAAGGATTGTCTTAGTATCTCATGCTGATGTGCGATAAATGTGGCTAAAAATAACTCCAAACACAAGCAGAAGACTTGGGGGGCAAGGTGGTGGTTCACTTGATGAAAACCGTAGGTCTGTTTTAGATTCACACCATGGGGCCTGGCAGGCCTTACAAAGTTCTGTTCAGGAATGTATCTTCAACCACCTGTTACAAAGAAGGCATATAATCAGCATTTGATCCAAATCGAGAAGCTCTCAATTGATCATGCAGAAACATTAGTCTGAAGCTGCAGACAGATCGAGAGAATTGATAGCAGCTAAGAACCCGAATAAAGTTCACACCAGTACTGATCGAACTGTTATTGCTGATGTTGCCGTGATACCAGATGGCACATGGCAGAAGAGAGGACATTATTCAAAGAGTTTTTTTTTGTGATTTCAGTAGAGACAGGGGGAATTATTGATTATGTTGTGAAGTCACTTGTGTGCCAGGAGTGCACTGCACATAAGAGTTGTGACAGAGAGAGCGAGGAGTATTTGTCCTGGAGAAGCTCTCATGAACCAGAATGTCAAGTGAATCACAAGGGATCATCTGAGGCTATGGAGGTAGCTGGGGCTGTGGAGGTTTTCTTACGCAGTATGGAGAGTATGAGGTTATGTTATACACTTTTTGTTGGAGATGGAGATACCAGTTGCTTTGGCACTGTACTCTGTATGGAGAGTATGAGGTTATGTTATACACTTTTTGTTGGAGATGGAGATACCAGTTGCTTTGGCACTGTAATGGAAGCAATGAAAAGTCACTATCAAGTAGAAAAGAAGAATGTGTAGGGCACATCCAAAAGCGAATGGGTTCAGCACTGCGAAAATTCAAGAATGATTACAGAGGACGGAAACTGGCTGATGGTAAAACCGTAGGAGGCAAGGGTAGACTAACAGATAAAGTAGTGGATACTATGCATAATTGTTATGGGAAAGCAATAAGGAACAACCCAGGGGATCTGAATGATGGTAAATAGCATACATGTATGCGCAATTTACTACCACATGATTCAAGCTAGTGACATTCCTCTAGAGGAACAACATAAATTTTGCCCAAAATACAAGGAACTTTGGTGCAAATTTTGGCAAGACAAAGTAAATAATGCTAACACATATGACGACAGCAAGCGTCTCCCATAAATATTCAGAAAGGAACTGAAAAAAAAACACTCACAAGGCTCACCGATAAAGATTTACTGGGATGATGTCTAAAGAGTCCGACACAGAATCAGAATGAAGCTGTTAATAGCGAGCTGTGGCAGAAATGTCCCAAAAACTGCTTTTGTTGAAATTGCTATCTTGTTTTAACAGGTGCAGACAGCAAAGCAGTGCTCGTGAAGTCTTGTGATGTTAACCCTGTAAGCAATGCAATGAGAGCTCTCTGCAAGGGGAACTCCAAGCAATGCTGCATACAAGGTTACCCAAAAGTACGAAGAGTGGAGACAAGCACTAAGAGCTAAAAAGAAATACAAGGCAGACAGCATTTTGCCCTGAACTCTAAACCTGAGCTCAAAACTAAAACTAAGAAGCTGAAAAGGCCCAGGAGTAAAGTGTCGCCACCTGTACCAGTCTCACATAATGTTCTGTTGACATTTGTTCTGCCAGTCTTTGAAGTTGTTGCTCCACCAAAGAAAACAAAGACAAATCGAGTTTCTCAACATTTGAACAGTACTCAACAGTCACTTTAGAACCATTTTAACTTCTTAAAATCATCTCCAAGCTATCAGAAATGGCAAAGACTAGTCATTTTCAAAATCTGGAGACACAGTTTGCTTGAAAGTACAAACATCAAGATATAAATTGCTAATATTCATCTAAATTACCAGAACTTGAACTTTAAAATCAATATATTTAATTTTCTAATATTCTAAACGTTAACTGTGATAATTCAATGAGTATTTAATATTTTTGAATCAACTTTTCAGCAGTTGTTTATTTCATGGAGATATATGCAATGAATTATAATTTTTTTGGATTTTATGCTTCAAGCTTTAGTTACCATGGAAACCGTAGGTGCTATCTTAAAAGAAACAAAACAAATTGACATTCTTAAAACTGATAGATACCACCCTGTACAGTATCTTTACAAAGTTAGAAGTGGAAATTCAGTTCACATTCCAAGTTATTGCTGCTAATGTGTACGAAGTGTTTGTCACAAAAATGCTGTTGCCAGGCAACAATTCAACTTATTGTGATCAAGGTAATACGAGTCTATGCTAGAAAATAAACTTGTTGTTGCTATGAAATTTGGGCATGATGTGATAACTTGTGAACTGCAGCATTTAACATTTTATAGCCAAATAAGGGTTAACTGCTACCTTTGTGACTGGAAGTATGTTTTTTCCCATGTGCTTTTTTCACAGGCAGAATTACTTAACATTAAATGAAGTTTTTTTTATGTATTTGTAACAACCATGAATATAATGATCCTGATGATGGTCCAGTGAATGTGCCCCATTTTACAACTTCAAGGCTTCCTGGTATTCACATAGCCAATGTGATTATAAGAGATGACATTCGCCAGTACACAACTACAGCCTCATTTTTCAAGTTGTTCTTCCCTCTGGCCATTATTTCACAAATTTGTGACTTCACAAATGAATATGCAAGAGTACAGAGTTGAAGATCTTATCTGAAAGCAGATGGTGCATGGCCCTTCAAATATTGAGAGATTCTGGTCCTTCAAGTCACTGTACCATGGCCTTTGGGCATCCTTGCAATAACTTAGATTCAAGGTCACTATCAACCAAGAGAACACTGTTCAAGGATGGAAGGAGCTGAGAAATAACAACAACGACAACAACTTTTTCTTTGCATAATTGCTAAATAAACCGTAAGGTTTTCTGGTTAGCCGCTAGCCTTTTTAAGTTTAGTTTTGAAATAAGCTCAGCTTTCTAACAACAATTATATATGGAGAAATGAAGGAGATGAATTGTACTATCTAGATACATGTAGATTTCGTATTTGGAATTAGCTCAACTTTCAAACGAGAGTATAGTGAAAAGGGACGTTTTGGCATGTACATACAGGACAAACCAGCAAAGTGGGGATTCAAACTTTGGGTGCTTGCCAAAGCTGTGACAGGTTACTGTTGTCTTTTATATCTACAAAGGCCAGACTGCAAGGAATCGACCTGAGCATGGCTTAGCATGTAATGAATTTATGGCAGCCTTTGTTTAAAAAATGTTGTTAGCTTATTACGCCAACTTAATTTAGTTAATATTTGTGCTAGATTATTGATTAGAGTTATCACTATTTACCACCATTCATCCACTAGACCAATCAAAATCAATGTGTAATTTGAGTACACGCACGCTCAGAACACGCTTCCTGTGTTACTTGTCGACTTAGAAAACCACGCTACCATCTACCTCTATCAATCTATTCTACCTCGAACAAGCAAGCCAGGAGACCAAAGTAAGATCACTATAATTACTTAGAATGTATATATTGATTAGCTATTGTGATTATCTATGTTAGAAGCATGCAGATTACAATTGATTTCTATGCCAGCATTTAGTTTTGGCATGCACAATAGGTTAATTATGCTTTACTTCATTCTTAGTTCAAACCAACACTATCGAAATCAACAACACGATCAACAATATAAAATCTACAAGAAATCCACATCGAATCAACTTATATTACAACATCGATCAATTCAATCCCTGATTCAAGAAAATCTACTATTGTGAACACTTCAAGAACTGTGATAATTAAACTTTGAATGATTGTTGAGAGTTAGCGTTTGAATGCCTTTGGATTGCTTGTAATGAAATCTACAAAGGTTATAGATTTTATTTTATAATTTCTACACAACAATGAAGCTACTGAAGGACTTATTTGCAAATACTGTTTTAGGATGTGGAACACTATTGCAGAATCGAAGTGGCTTTCCTGGAACAAGGGAGTTCAACATGGTGACATGTTGGAAGAGGGATGAAGAGGTACATGTAGTTACAGTCCAATGGAAGGACAACAAAGTTGTGTCTCTAATGTCCACCTCCCACTCTGGCAATGCTTTCTTGTTGTTGTCATCACCAACTAAAGGAGAATGGTGTATTTTGCTGCCTCAGTATCAGGCCACCCACCAACCATTGCTGATTACAACAAATACATGGGGGAGTTGACAAGTCTGATCAGCACATTGGAAAGTACAACTGCCTGAGACAAACAAACAAATGGTGAAAAACTTCGTTTTTCCATTTTATTCACATTGGAAGGGTAAAGTTTTGTTTTATTCAATAAATGGCATTGAATTAACTGAAGAACTCATCCGTCAGCTTGGTGATATTGAAGAGAGGAATGCTGTTCCACTGTCTCATGCCTGAGTAAAGTAATGTGAAACGTAACTGTACGTTCCGCTGGTGGAGTCACAGACTAGAAAGGAAGTCATTTGTGAAGTTCAGCAGATGTGACACAAATCTTTGCAGAGTTCAAAGAAACGACTTGTCCACTCATCAGGGTGAGCGCTAAATTGCATTGGGCAAGCATTAGGAAATCGCACTTGGCCATCACTGATCCCATTACTGCATGCAAGATTTCCAAAGGGTAGAGTTATTGCTTGAAACAAAAGAAAGTCATAGTATTTGGACAACTTATATTGAAGATAAACTTGAACTCATTTCACAACACAAGAGGTCACCATCTTGCTGCTAGAGCCTGGAGTTAAATGGCACAAAGACATGGAGTCTGATTGGTTTAGACAAAAGTAATTGACAACCAAGAATATATTGTGTTCATAATCGTGCTGTTTCCATGGTAGGAAAATGTTTTCTTCTCGATTGAAATGCAATCAGCACCATCTGTGCTGGAATGGGATTTTAATATTAGAAAACTAAGTAAACAGGTAAGAATTGGTTCCAGTGAAGAGAAAGAAAATCAAGTTGTCATACAGTGACTTTAACGTTTGCAAAGCACCGCTTGAATGAATTTCATGGATTCACGATTGTTGCAGTGATTTATAAATCTGTTCTTCATCTCTTGACTGACTTCTGATTTCCAAACAGGGATATTGAAACTATATTTCACAGAGAGACATTATCATACTTTGCCTCTCCTGATACGGCTGAACCAAACTTTCATTTCCGTGTCTTTGAATTTAAGTTTCAGCAGCTTAACTTTCTAAATGAAAGAGAAAAAAACAAATTGAAGTCTATCATTGTGCTTTCTTGGAGGTTTCAAAGCTTTGCATAAGTTGAGAATGCCAGCCTACATGTATACGACTTCATATTACTACATTGTACCTCACAACCTTTTATGAATATAAATTTTAAAACCAATAATAATGTAAAGGAGACAATTAAAAAATGAAATAGGATAGTTTGTTTATATCCAGCACACATTAATTTATTTTAGTATTTTTGTTAATATCACTCACGAAAGGTTAAACTTGTTTTTGAATTTAATTTAATTTAATTTACTCTAGCAAAGTGATAAATGGTTGGAATCATACCTTCCAATTATGCATAATTCTTTTGAGGGAGGGAATCTACATGTTTTTACTGAGAGGACACAATACTTTGTGAATCCTTAAAAAATGGTTCAGCACGTGAGAAGAGGATTCAGACAAGTATGGGTCTGGATTTGTTTTTGCAACTCTGTTTTGTTTCAACAAGTACATTAACTGTCTGCTGCAGTACCCCCAGTAATTCTAATCTTTTGCCACTAGTCTCCTTGGGTGTACATAATTTCGAGTGACTCAGTTGTATACATTTCTAGTTCACAATAAATTATTTGCTATGTGAATGGTAATTTCCTAATTATCTGCTCTCGAAGGGTTTAAATATTGCCAAATTGGTTTGATTAGTTGCCCTTGTTTGTCAAGGGTTTGAAATACCATAATATATTAGTTGTTACTATTCAAATCATAATACATTTGTGTTACCGTTCAATAGGTTATACAACTGAAGAAAATGTCAGAAAAGTCTTTTTTCATACATTGTAACTACATGTAATTCCTAGAATTGGAAAATGTTAAAAAATATTATTTTATGATGCTAATTTTTAATTGTTTTTCATTTAAATTTGTTTTATGCCAATGTATTAAAAGAATATTATATAAGCTTTGAATTGAGATATAGGTTCTTTATTACTGTAAAAGCAGCCACCTTTATAATATTTTGGCAGGGTTGCTTCTGATTTACTTAAAACAAGAGTAGGACAAGGTGAATACATTCATGGAGTTCTAGTGTTAGCCAAGTACTTGGGCAGATATTTACTCTACCATTACAATGGGTGATACTATACCAATGAGGAAAGAGAATAATTACATGTACCGTATTCACTCATGGATAAGCAGCACCTTTTTACCAAAATCGTCATTTAAAATCGGGAGTGCTGCTTATCTGCGAGAACATCTACCGAACATAAGGTCCGGAAATTTCCATAAATTAACATTTAAAAGAAATATTAAAGTGCCTATCACCCTTTTGCAATTTTGATAGCTTATGAACCTCCGAAACGTTTTGAGTACTTCTGTGAAGAAAGTTTTGGTTTAAAGTGAATACTTTATGTTCTACGCTTGTTTGAAATCGTGTAAATATGACTTTTCCTGACCCATGACCGCGTAACTAAAAGCCTGGGTCGAAACCTGGGTAGACGTCATCTTGATGTCATATATTTAATTCGGCTTTGCAATCATTTGAAGAAATACTTAACATGTTGCATAAAATGACTTTTTTCTTTACTAACAACTCAAAAACTGTGTATATTTTCTATGCATCGATGTTGTTGTGATAAAAAGGCGCCATGGAGAATAATGCATTAATGAGATGACGTCTACCCAGGTTTCGACCCAGGCTTTTACTTACGCGGTCATGGGTCAGGAAAGGTCACATTTACACGATTTCAAACAAGCGTAGAACATAAAGTATTCACTTTAAACCAAAACTTTCTTCCCAGAAGTACTCAAAACGTTTCGGAGGTTCATAAGCTATCAAAATTGCAAAAGGGTGATAGGCACTTTAAGCTATTCTAATCCAAACCAAAAGAAAGTAAGCACTGGCCATTGCTTTTGCAAGTTTGGTGGCTCCTAACAGATCCATTTATGTTGTGAATATTTGTTCCTCTGCAAGCGATTAAAGACCCTTTGGCATGCCCCGTAATGCTTTGCGTGAAACAAGTATTTTCATGGACCACGAAATTCAGTTCTGGGACAGGCGATGTATACATTGTACATGTAAAGAATCTGCTTGCATCGTTGTTGTTACCGCTGATAGTTACTATTATATACATGTACGCACATACGATGAATACTCTTCTTAAGAAATTATTTAGGGCATTCTTTTAAATATTGAACCAAAATTTGCTGACAGTTTTTGTGACATCCAACGGCCTAGCAAATCCGAGATGGCGCCAGCGAAGAAGACTGCCGAGAAAATTGTCACGGTATGTCTTCCTTCCTAAAACGAAGGTAAGAAGCAAGAAGATCATTTGCCGATAATTCTTCGATCTTTCAGTTAGTTTGAAGAGTACTCTGCGTTCTTGCTTTTCTGAGTACATTTGTAAATAGCCAGCGACTTAGCGGACGCCGAGCGGATGACTCAATCTGGCTGTTCAAAGGACTGTCGATTAGGCTTGGATAAATTCTGGCGGCAGAATTTCGAGCAGAATTGGCCACTTCGGGCAGTGAGCATTCTGCCGGCAGTAAACTGCCCTCCGAGCAGAAATTCGAGCAGAAATTCGAGCAGAATTCGGGACAATTAGCGGTCTAAAAGTCCCACCGTAATTGTTTTTTAAAAAGTAAAAAAAATCGTATCTCATGATTCCAGATAAGGTCCGCGACTCATTGTACTTACTAGAATGCGCCCACATCATACAAACGTACAGTCAGCGGTAATATAATGGGAGCCTGCATTCTGCAACCCATACAGCCAGCGGCATCACAAATCAATTCCAATATGGCAGAGCCGGATTCGGTTAACTTGACCTCAACAACAACAACGGCCATAAGTACAACTCACACTTTAGTAGTTACAGAAAGCACAATAGCAACTAGCAGTACTAGCACTTCTTCAACAGGTCGAACAATTTTGGATACACTCAGAGCCCCGGATAAGTCTGTTCTCGGACGGAAGAGAGAAGTAAAAGTTAACAATCCTAGTGTTTCTTACAGAAAGCAGGCACCAAAAACCATGTGCGTTCCCAAGAACGTTTCACCAAGAGAAAGGTTAGCAGAGTTCCCTGGCGAAAACCTCAAAATATCTAATAATGCATTGTTTTGTGAAGCTTGTCGTGAGACATTGTGTGTAAAACGTTCTACCGTGGTTACGCACATCAAAAGCAAGAAGCACGTAGCAGGTGTGAAACAGTTACAGGATAAGAAGAAGAGAGATCGTGACCTGGCCGAAATGCTGCGCTCTAGGGACACGGAATGGCACGAAGTCGGAGAAAATCTGGAAATGAACTGCAGAGTTTACCATATCAAAGTGCTCACTACTTTCTTAAAGGCTGGAGTGGCTTTAAATAAATTGGATATATTTCGTCCACTCCTTGAAGAGAATTCTCTGAGGTTGACAAATCGCACAAATATGGCACAGTTAATTCCTGTTGTAGTAGACGAAGAAAAGAAACGAATCAAGGAGGAAATTACAGGACGCGAGCTCTCCTTGATATTTGATTGCACAACACGATAAGGCAAAGCACTTGTTATAGTTTTTAGATTTATCAAAGATTGGAAGATTCAACAACGCTTAGTTAGATTGGAGCTCTTGCAGAAATCACTGAAAGGAGAGGAGCTGGCAAGGGAGTTTCTGAATGTGTTAGCCAGAGAATATGGTGTGCCTTCTGAACTGGGCCTTGCAACTATGCATGACAGAGCATCTGTAAACGAAGCTGCTATGAGAACTGAGGCTGTAATGTATCCTCAAATCCTGGATATTGGATGCTTTTCCCATACACTAGACCATGTAGGCGAGAAGTTTGTCACGCCACTCCTTACAAGATTCGCCAACAATTGGATCTCTCTGTTTTCTCATTCTCCCAGAGCAAGACTACTTTGGAAAGCCCGCACTGGAAAGAACCCAAAGACATGCTCAAATACAAGATGGTGGAGTAAATGGGAAGTTCTGAAGAACGATCTGTTCCTCTGTTGCCCAGACATCCTGCCATTTCTGCTGGAAAACAATGACCTGGCATCAACCACGAGAGAGAAGCTACTTGGTATCATTGGAGGTGTGGATGAGGTTCATTTAAAGCTGCAGTTAGCTGCCACTGTTGATGCTGGAGAGCCATTCGTAAAGGCAACTTACAACTTGGAAGGGGACACTTTCTTAGCCGTGAAAGCTTACGATACCATCATACAGCTCCAAGAATTTGTAAAGCTACAGAACATGCCAAATGTCAGACGAATATCTGCTGACATTGCTCAAGCTCAAGGTAATCCGGCTCTGGCCCAACAGCTGAATGCATACGCCTTGGGGTGTGTGCAGCCAGGGTTCGATTATTTCACCTCTAAGTTTGCTACAGACCGAATTCTATCAAACAACTTAGCATGCTTCAAAGTTCCTCGACTGTGCCACCCAGGAAGAGTGAATGATCTTCGGCCAACTGCTGCTAATGTTCAAGAAATGAGGAACTTTCCTTTTGTGGAGAAAGCAAATGTAGACGATTTGGTAGCGGAGCTACCCAGATATCTTGCATCAGCCGATGGAAGTACTATGGATGTAGATGCAGTGGAATGGTGGATGAGATATGAGAACGACCTACCAAGCTAGGCAAACATGGCAAGATGTATAACTTTGTGCCAGCCTTCTTCAGCCGCAGCAGAACGCATCTTTTCGCTACTGCAATGTTCATTTGGCGACAGGCAAGACCTAGCTCTTGAGGACTATATCGAAGCATCAATAATGCTTCAGTATAATAACCAATAGGCTGTTCCGCTGTTAGGCTCCGATAGGAAGGAACAATGTGACGACATCATGACTACTGTTAGCCTCTATTACCTCTAGGCTCTAAGTACAAGATAATTATTTGTGTGTTTAATACACTATCACGGCCGGTCCTGGATTATACTGCATTTATGGATATTCAGGTGTGAACAGAAACTGTTAAATTGCAATATTGCATATGTTAATACGAGTAACGAGATTTTTGTTTGTTGGAAGTCGCACAAATTAGTTCGCACACTCTCACAGTGCCTTTGATTAATGTTATTTGTAATTGTACAATAAAAATGGGTAACCAACCTTATTGACTTTGAGTTTTTATTAAAAGCTGCGAGCAGAATTTCGAGCAGAATTTTAGGATTTGAGCAGAATTTTGAGCAGAAAATGCGATTTTTTCGAGCATTGCCGGCAGGCAGAATTCACCAATTTACGAGCAGAATTTATCCAAGCCTACTGTCGATTCTCCAACGGTATGATACTCGTGGTTCAGTTTCCTAGTTGCATGTATATCAGTGGATAAACTGAAAGAATACCTTGCCGTTCCTCCGTTGTATGTGTGCTACTAATACCGATATTTAGTAGCTCGTAAGTGTTCAAACCGAAGTCAAGTCAACGCAAATACTTTGTTAGCGATCGGTTAGTACACACACTTATAATATTCTCCTCAGCGAGCAAATAAAATTATTGCTGTATGTTGTTGCTTGACTTATTCCTCATCTAGATTATTAGTTGATGTGTTTTTGATCAAGAATCGAACTGTTTGCGTTCTATAATCTCGTATGAAATGCATATACATGTACATGTACATGTAAGTGTTCATGCATCAGTTATAAAACCCTAGAACGCGCTGAATAATTAAACGTCCTGCATCAAGTTCTCTTCCAAGTTCTACCTTTGTGGATGTTTGATTAATGAATAAGTCTCAGCTTTCAATGCTGAATCAATTTTAGGGCTTTTAGGTATTTTTTAAACTAGCCATTATTTCCCTTTATATAAAGTTTCAGAATTTTGATGAATGTTGAGTTACTTGGTGAATTAGGCTCTCGTAGCGTCACAGTCAGTGAACACGAAATCAAAACAAAAACACTGGTTTCGTGCAAAGTATCACGGGCCGTGCTAAAGGTGTAGTGTATTAACACTAGTATTGCATAATGACGTAATTCATTGTAATGATTGTATTACCATATAAGGACAGAAGTGAATCCATTAAAAGTTAGTCTATATTCACCAACCGAAGTGAGCAGTTGTGTTATGTTTGGTAAACACTAAATTGGCGACGAGGATTCGGAGAGATGGCTCAGGCGATGGTGCAGAGCATTCCGATCCCAACCTATACAGGGGTTGGGGACATCGAGAGCTATTTGGAACGTTTAGAGTGTTACTTCGCGTTAATGGAGACTCCAACGGAAAGTCAAGTCGTGCTGCTGTTGTGTGGGCTGACCCCGGCTCAGTACGAAACGCTGCGAGATTTGGTGGCGCCCACGGTCCCGAAATCGGAGGAATACACTGTCCTTAAGGCGAAGTTAATCGAGCACTATGGGGCAGTAAGGAACACCCGACTGGAGAGATCAAATTTTCGAACGATTAAGCGAGGAGAAGGCGAGAGCGTGGCGGCCTTTGAGGTGAGGTTGCGGAATGCGGTCAGGCATTGTGAATTCACGGGCGATATCCTGAACGACAATCTCGTGGAACAGTTTATCAGCGGGATAAATCACAGAGGGATAGAGAGGAAACTGTTACAGAAAGGAACTACTTTGAAACTGGCAGATGCTGTCCAACAAGCCAGTACATTTCTTCTCCTTGACGCAAAACGCGGAGTTGAGAATAGCGACACACCTCCTACAACTCAGAGTGGAATTTCGCAAGTGACGGGGCTGGTGTGTTTTCGCTGTGGACGGAATGGTCACAGGGCTAGTGACAAGACGTGCAAGGCTATAGGCAAGGAATGTAACGATTGTGGTGCTGTGGGACATTTGGCAAAGGCAAAATTCTGCAAAGGAGGAGAAACAACGCAGTCTCCCGCACGTGGCAGAAACCGTTCGCGAAGGGGTGGCCGAGTTCAGCATCAGATTTCAGAGGATCCCGCCGGCGCTAATGACAGTTATAAGAATCAGGACAGTGGGGTAACTTATTTGTTTTCTGTGGTGGAGGTTAGGAATATTAAGGAAACTCCGATGTGTGAAGCAATAGTTGGGGGAAAGAGTTTTCCATTTGTCATTGATTCTGGGGCTGCGGTGAATATCGTTTCAGCAAAGTTGTTTAATGAAATCAAAAGCACAGTAGCGCTTAGGAAAACAAACAAGGAATTGTATGCTTTTGGCCAAACGGAACCGCTTAAATTGAAAGGCGAGTTCGAAACGGAAGTGTGTGTCGGAGATAACAAAGTTTTTGCGGTGTTTTATGTATTCAGTGGTAATGCATCTGTCAGTAATTTGATAAGCAATAAGACAGCTAATGAATTACAATTACTTCAGGTAAATTCCGTTTTGGGAGAAAAATGTAACATTAGCTTAGAGACGGAAATTAAGTCTAATTTCCCAGAATGTTTTTCAGGGGTGGGTAAACTAAAAGGGAGTAAGGTTAAGCTACATGTTGACAATAAGGTTGAGCCGGTTGCTCAGCCAGTGAGGCGACTACCCTTTGGTTACCGTGACAAGGTGGCAGATCTGCTGGATAGACTTCAGGAGGAGGAGATCATAGAGTCAGTAGAAGGAGTGGCTTCCACATGGGTAAGTCCGATTGTGATAGTTCCCAAGGCTAATGATGAAATTCGTATGTGTATAGATTTTAGAAAGGTTATTCGCGAGAGATACCCTATTCCGACAATGCAGGAAATGTTAGTAGAGCTTAATGGAGCTAGCGTGTTTTCTAAATTAGACCTTAAGCAGGGGTTCTTTCAGCTAGAGTTAGAGGAAGACTCGCGAGAGATTACAACATTTATCACTCATGTAGGGCTATTTCGTATGAAGAGGCTAGGCATGGGAATTTCAAGTGCACCCGAGGTATTTCAGTATACTGTCCAGAAAGTGTTAGTTGGATTGCCAGGAGTGTTAAATTTAGCAGATGATATCATGGTGTTTGGGAAAGATGCTGCTGAACACGAGAGTAGATTACTAGCAGTTATGACTAGATTGTCAGAGAGTGGTTTGACACTGAATCCAGACAAGTGTCAGTTCGGTTTGTCTTCGGTTAATTTTCTAGGGCATGTAATCTCAGACAAAGGAATAGCCGTAGACCCAGGCAAAGTAGAATCCATAGTAGGTGCCAGGGCGCCGGGTAATGTGTCTGAGTTGAGAGGGTTTTTAGGTCTAGTTCAGTATGTGGGTAGATATATACCAGATTTAGCTACTCTTTCTGCACCGCTAAGGGAATTGACCAGGAAGTCAGTTACATTTGAGTGGACCCAGAGGCAGGAAGATAGTTTTCAAGAGATTAAGCGTGTTCTGAGTGCTAGTGAAACCTTAGCCTATTTTGATAGGGAGGCTGAAACAACGGTAGTGGCCGATGCTGGTCCAGTTGGGTTAGGAGCTGTCTTAGTTCAGAATCAGGGAGGGACTGAGAAGGTAGTTGCTTATGGACACCGTAGTTTGACAGATGTGGAAAGTAGATATTCGCAGACAGAAAGGGAAGCGTTGTCTTTAGTTTGGGCTTGTGAGCATTTTGGTTTGTACCTGTTAGGAACAAAGTTTACGTTAGTCACTGACCACAAGCCACTTACTCATATTTTTAACAATGCTAATTCCAAGTCCACACCTAGATTAGAGAGATGGAGTTTAAGACTAGAGCCGTATAATTTCAGGATAGTTTACAGGCCAGGAGAGACCAACATAGCAGACCCTATGTCTAGACTGA
The DNA here is from genome assembly GCA_030867875.1 of Actinernus sp. WN-2022. Classification (NCBI taxonomy): domain Eukaryota; kingdom Metazoa; phylum Cnidaria; class Anthozoa; order Actiniaria; family Actinernidae; genus Actinernus; species Actinernus sp. WN-2022. The sequence goes on along the minus strand of JAOWCC010001148.1, from coordinate 600,100 downwards.
GTTGTAGAGACAGTGCAGATTCTCCAGTAGAGGATGACACTAGGCAGTACATTTCCATGATAGTTAAGGAGCCAGTGCCAGAAGCTATGTCGTGGCAGGA
>JAOWCC010000115.1:0-27644 GCA_030867875.1 Actinernus sp. WN-2022 | reverse complement strand
TACACAAGTAACTTTGAGAGATTAAGGTTAGGTTACAAAAAAAACACATTTTCGGATTTTCTACTCCAAATAGGGCAAAACTGGCACGCCAGTCTGAAAGTACAGGAAGAGGCCGTTGTATTGCCGTATAGTGCATCGAAATCCATTAAAAGGTCGAGAAATGGCGCCACTTTGAAATTTAGGTTACACAAGTAAATTAATGCGTACTTGTTGGCTTTAAAAGCCAGTAACTCACTTTTCAACGTTTTGATCCCAAAAATGCACCTTTTTTCTCAGACCTAGTGGAAAATGTACATCTTTCACTAAGCAAATCGTTGCGCCATACGTCAGGCAAAGTTGGTTTTTCGCGAAATTTTTTGAACTACTCCTCCCCACCCCACACCACCCTCATAAAATACCTACAGATCAATTATTGGAAAGAAAGGCCAGAAAAGTCGTAAACTGTCATTTGCCCTTTCAAGAAAGCGGCAAAAACACGAGTAACTGGCTTTTAAAGCTTAAAGGCACACAAGATCTACGCTGTTTCCACAAAAGGAGCCCTAGAACCTAAAACCCCCTTTTGTGAAAACATGCTAGATCTTGTGTGCCTTTAGCTTTAAAAGCCAGTAACTCGTGTTTTTGCCGTTTTCTTGAAACGGCAAATGACAGTTGAAGACTTTAATGGCCTTTCTATCCCATAATTTACTTGTGTGAGATCTATCCCATAATTTCTTTATTTGAGACCTAGAGGTTATGCTTAGGTTAGAAAAAGGCCATTTTCTGGTATTGTTACTCAAAATACAGGAAACTTCCACCCATTAAACGCAATCTACATGAAGAGAACGTTGTATTGCCGTATAGTGCATCGAAATCCATTGAAAGCTCGAGAAATGGCGCCACTTTGAAGATATTAGGGTACACAAGTAACTTTGAGAGATTAAGGTTAGGTTACAAAAAAAACACATTTTCGGATTTTCTACTCCAAATAGGGCAAAACTGGCACGCCAGTCTGAAAGTACAGGAAGAGGCCGTTGTATTGCCGTATAGTGCATCGAAATCCATTAAAAGGTCGAGAAATGGCGCCACTTTGAAATTTAGGTTACACAAGTAAATTAATGCGTACTTGTTGGCTTTAAAAGCCAGTAACTCACTTTTCAACGTTTTGATCCCAAAAATGCACCTTTTTTCTCAGACCTAGTGGAAAATGTACATCTTTCACTAAGCAAATCGTTGCGCCATACGTCAGGCAAAGTTGGTTTTTCGCGAAATTTTTTGAACTACTCCTCCCCACCCCACACCACCCTCATAAAATACCTACAGATCAATTATTGGAAAGAAAGGCCAGAAAAGTCGTAAACTGTCATTTGCCCTTTCAAGAAAGCGGCAAAAACACGAGTAACTGGCTTTTAAAGCTTAAAGGCACACAAGATCTACGCTGTTTCCACAAAAGGAGCCCTAGAACCTAAAACCCCCTTTTGTGAAAACATGCTAGATCTTGTGTGCCTTTAGCTTTAAAAGCCAGTAACTCGTGTTTTTGCCGTTTTCTTGAAACGGCAAATGACAGTTGAAGACTTTAATGGCCTTTCTATCCCATAATTTACTTGTGTGAGATCTATCCCATAATTTCTTTATTTGAGACCTAGAGGTTATGCTTAGGTTAGAAAAAGGCCATTTTCTGGTATTGTTACTCAAAATACAGGAAACTTCCACCCATTAAACGCAATCTACATGAAGAGAACGTTGTATTGCCGTATAGTGCATCGAAATCCATTGAAAGCTCGAGAAATGGCGCCACTTTGAAGATATTAGGGTACACAAGTAACTTTGAGAGATTAAGGTTAGGTTACAAAAAAAACACATTTTCGGATTTTCTACTCCAAATAGGGCAAAACTGGCACGCCAGTCTGAAAGTACAGGAAGAGGCCGTTGTATTGCCGTATAGTGCATCGAAATCCATTAAAAGGTCGAGAAATGGCGCCACTTTGAAATTTAGGTTACACAAGTAAATTAATGCGTACTTGTTGGCTTTAAAAGCCAGTAACTCACTTTTCAACGTTTTGATCCCAAAAATGCACCTTTTTTCTCAGACCTAGTGGAAAATGTACATCTTTCACTAAGCAAATCGTTGCGCCATACGTCAGGCAAAGTTGGTTTTTCGCGAAATTTTTTGAACTACTCCTCCCCACCCCACACCACCCTCATAAAATACCTACAGATCAATTATTGGAAAGAAAGGCCAGAAAAGTCGTAAACTGTCATTTGCCCTTTCAAGAAAGCGGCAAAAACACGAGTAACTGGCTTTTAAAGCTTAAAGGCACACAAGATCTACGCTGTTTCCACAAAAGGAGCCCTAGAACCTAAAACCCCCTTTTGTGAAAACATGCTAGATCTTGTGTGCCTTTAGCTTTAAAAGCCAGTAACTCGTGTTTTTGCCGTTTTCTTGAAACGGCAAATGACAGTTGAAGACTTTAATGGCCTTTCTATCCCATAATTTACTTGTGTGAGATCTATCCCATAATTTCTTTATTTGAGACCTAGAGGTTATGCTTAGGTTAGAAAAAGGCCATTTTCTGGTATTGTTACTCAAAATACAGGAAACTTCCACCCATTAAACGCAATCTACATGAAGAGAACGTTGTATTGCCGTATAGTGCATCGAAATCCATTGAAAGCTCGAGAAATGGCGCCACTTTGAAGATATTAGGGTACACAAGTAACTTTGAGAGATTAAGGTTAGGTTACAAAAAAAACACATTTTCGGATTTTCTACTCCAAATAGGGCAAAACTGGCACGCCAGTCTGAAAGTACAGGAAGAGGCCGTTGTATTGCCGTATAGTGCATCGAAATCCATTAAAAGGTCGAGAAATGGCGCCACTTTGAAATTTAGGTTACACAAGTAAATTAATGCGTACTTGTTGGCTTTAAAAGCCAGTAACTCACTTTTCAACGTTTTGATCCCAAAAATGCACCTTTTTTCTCAGACCTAGTGGAAAATGTACATCTTTCACTAAGCAAATCGTTGCGCCATACGTCAGGCAAAGTTGGTTTTTCGCGAAATTTTTTGAACTACTCCTCCCCACCCCACACCACCCTCATAAAATACCTACAGATCAATTATTGGAAAGAAAGGCCAGAAAAGTCGTAAACTGTCATTTGCCCTTTCAAGAAAGCGGCAAAAACACGAGTAACTGGCTTTTAAAGCTTAAAGGCACACAAGATCTACGCTGTTTCCACAAAAGGAGCCCTAGAACCTAAAACCCCCTTTTGTGAAAACATGCTAGATCTTGTGTGCCTTTAGCTTTAAAAGCCAGTAACTCGTGTTTTTGCCGTTTTCTTGAAACGGCAAATGACAGTTGAAGACTTTAATGGCCTTTCTATCCCATAATTTACTTGTGTGAGATCTATCCCATAATTTCTTTATTTGAGACCTAGAGGTTATGCTTAGGTTAGAAAAAGGCCATTTTCTGGTATTGTTACTCAAAATACAGGAAACTTCCACCCATTAAACGCAATCTACATGAAGAGAACGTTGTATTGCCGTATAGTGCATCGAAATCCATTGAAAGCTCGAGAAATGGCGCCACTTTGAAGATATTAGGGTACACAAGTAACTTTGAGAGATTAAGGTTAGGTTACAAAAAAAACACATTTTCGGATTTTCTACTCCAAATAGGGCAAAACTGGCACGCCAGTCTGAAAGTACAGGAAGAGGCCGTTGTATTGCCGTATAGTGCATCGAAATCCATTAAAAGGTCGAGAAATGGCGCCACTTTGAAATTTAGGTTACACAAGTAAATTAATGCGTACTTGTTGGCTTTAAAAGCCAGTAACTCACTTTTCAACGTTTTGATCCCAAAAATGCACCTTTTTTCTCAGACCTAGTGGAAAATGTACATCTTTCACTAAGCAAATCGTTGCGCCATACGTCAGGCAAAGTTGGTTTTTCGCGAAATTTTTTGAACTACTCCTCCCCACCCCACACCACCCTCATAAAATACCTACAGATCAATTATTGGAAAGAAAGGCCAGAAAAGTCGTAAACTGTCATTTGCCCTTTCAAGAAAGCGGCAAAAACACGAGTAACTGGCTTTTAAAGCTTAAAGGCACACAAGATCTACGCTGTTTCCACAAAAGGAGCCCTAGAACCTAAAACCCCCTTTTGTGAAAACATGCTAGATCTTGTGTGCCTTTAGCTTTAAAAGCCAGTAACTCGTGTTTTTGCCGTTTTCTTGAAACGGCAAATGACAGTTGAAGACTTTAATGGCCTTTCTATCCCATAATTTACTTGTGTGAGATCTATCCCATAATTTCTTTATTTGAGACCTAGAGGTTATGCTTAGGTTAGAAAAAGGCCATTTTCTGGTATTGTTACTCAAAATACAGGAAACTTCCACCCATTAAACGCAATCTACATGAAGAGAACGTTGTATTGCCGTATAGTGCATCGAAATCCATTGAAAGCTCGAGAAATGGCGCCACTTTGAAGATATTAGGGTACACAAGTAACTTTGAGAGATTAAGGTTAGGTTACAAAAAAAACACATTTTCGGATTTTCTACTCCAAATAGGGCAAAACTGGCACGCCAGTCTGAAAGTACAGGAAGAGGCCGTTGTATTGCCGTATAGTGCATCGAAATCCATTAAAAGGTCGAGAAATGGCGCCACTTTGAAATTTAGGTTACACAAGTAAATTAATGCGTACTTGTTGGCTTTAAAAGCCAGTAACTCACTTTTCAACGTTTTGATCCCAAAAATGCACCTTTTTTCTCAGACCTAGTGGAAAATGTACATCTTTCACTAAGCAAATCGTTGCGCCATACGTCAGGCAAAGTTGGTTTTTCGCGAAATTTTTTGAACTACTCCTCCCCACCCCACACCACCCTCATAAAATACCTACAGATCAATTATTGGAAAGAAAGGCCAGAAAAGTCGTAAACTGTCATTTGCCCTTTCAAGAAAGCGGCAAAAACACGAGTAACTGGCTTTTAAAGCTTAAAGGCACACAAGATCTACGCTGTTTCCACAAAAGGAGCCCTAGAACCTAAAACCCCCTTTTGTGAAAACATGCTAGATCTTGTGTGCCTTTAGCTTTAAAAGCCAGTAACTCGTGTTTTTGCCGTTTTCTTGAAACGGCAAATGACAGTTGAAGACTTTAATGGCCTTTCTATCCCATAATTTACTTGTGTGAGATCTATCCCATAATTTCTTTATTTGAGACCTAGAGGTTATGCTTAGGTTAGAAAAAGGCCATTTTCTGGTATTGTTACTCAAAATACAGGAAACTTCCACCCATTAAACGCAATCTACATGAAGAGAACGTTGTATTGCCGTATAGTGCATCGAAATCCATTGAAAGCTCGAGAAATGGCGCCACTTTGAAGATATTAGGGTACACAAGTAACTTTGAGAGATTAAGGTTAGGTTACAAAAAAAACACATTTTCGGATTTTCTACTCCAAATAGGGCAAAACTGGCACGCCAGTCTGAAAGTACAGGAAGAGGCCGTTGTATTGCCGTATAGTGCATCGAAATCCATTAAAAGGTCGAGAAATGGCGCCACTTTGAAATTTAGGTTACACAAGTAAATTAATGCGTACTTGTTGGCTTTAAAAGCCAGTAACTCACTTTTCAACGTTTTGATCCCAAAAATGCACCTTTTTTCTCAGACCTAGTGGAAAATGTACATCTTTCACTAAGCAAATCGTTGCGCCATACGTCAGGCAAAGTTGGTTTTTCGCGAAATTTTTTGAACTACTCCTCCCCACCCCACACCACCCTCATAAAATACCTACAGATCAATTATTGGAAAGAAAGGCCAGAAAAGTCGTAAACTGTCATTTGCCCTTTCAAGAAAGCGGCAAAAACACGAGTAACTGGCTTTTAAAGCTTAAAGGCACACAAGATCTACGCTGTTTCCACAAAAGGAGCCCTAGAACCTAAAACCCCCTTTTGTGAAAACATGCTAGATCTTGTGTGCCTTTAGCTTTAAAAGCCAGTAACTCGTGTTTTTGCCGTTTTCTTGAAACGGCAAATGACAGTTGAAGACTTTAATGGCCTTTCTATCCCATAATTTACTTGTGTGAGATCTATCCCATAATTTCTTTATTTGAGACCTAGAGGTTATGCTTAGGTTAGAAAAAGGCCATTTTCTGGTATTGTTACTCAAAATACAGGAAACTTCCACCCATTAAACGCAATCTACATGAAGAGAACGTTGTATTGCCGTATAGTGCATCGAAATCCATTGAAAGCTCGAGAAATGGCGCCACTTTGAAGATATTAGGGTACACAAGTAACTTTGAGAGATTAAGGTTAGGTTACAAAAAAAACACATTTTCGGATTTTCTACTCCAAATAGGGCAAAACTGGCACGCCAGTCTGAAAGTACAGGAAGAGGCCGTTGTATTGCCGTATAGTGCATCGAAATCCATTAAAAGGTCGAGAAATGGCGCCACTTTGAAATTTAGGTTACACAAGTAAATTAATGCGTACTTGTTGGCTTTAAAAGCCAGTAACTCACTTTTCAACGTTTTGATCCCAAAAATGCACCTTTTTTCTCAGACCTAGTGGAAAATGTACATCTTTCACTAAGCAAATCGTTGCGCCATACGTCAGGCAAAGTTGGTTTTTCGCGAAATTTTTTGAACTACTCCTCCCCACCCCACACCACCCTCATAAAATACCTACAGATCAATTATTGGAAAGAAAGGCCAGAAAAGTCGTAAACTGTCATTTGCCCTTTCAAGAAAGCGGCAAAAACACGAGTAACTGGCTTTTAAAGCTTAAAGGCACACAAGATCTACGCTGTTTCCACAAAAGGAGCCCTAGAACCTAAAACCCCCTTTTGTGAAAACATGCTAGATCTTGTGTGCCTTTAGCTTTAAAAGCCAGTAACTCGTGTTTTTGCCGTTTTCTTGAAACGGCAAATGACAGTTGAAGACTTTAATGGCCTTTCTATCCCATAATTTACTTGTGTGAGATCTATCCCATAATTTCTTTATTTGAGACCTAGAGGTTATGCTTAGGTTAGAAAAAGGCCATTTTCTGGTATTGTTACTCAAAATACAGGAAACTTCCACCCATTAAACGCAATCTACATGAAGAGAACGTTGTATTGCCGTATAGTGCATCGAAATCCATTGAAAGCTCGAGAAATGGCGCCACTTTGAAGATATTAGGGTACACAAGTAACTTTGAGAGATTAAGGTTAGGTTACAAAAAAAACACATTTTCGGATTTTCTACTCCAAATAGGGCAAAACTGGCACGCCAGTCTGAAAGTACAGGAAGAGGCCGTTGTATTGCCGTATAGTGCATCGAAATCCATTAAAAGGTCGAGAAATGGCGCCACTTTGAAATTTAGGTTACACAAGTAAATTAATGCGTACTTGTTGGCTTTAAAAGCCAGTAACTCACTTTTCAACGTTTTGATCCCAAAAATGCACCTTTTTTCTCAGACCTAGTGGAAAATGTACATCTTTCACTAAGCAAATCGTTGCGCCATACGTCAGGCAAAGTTGGTTTTTCGCGAAATTTTTTGAACTACTCCTCCCCACCCCACACCACCCTCATAAAATACCTACAGATCAATTATTGGAAAGAAAGGCCAGAAAAGTCGTAAACTGTCATTTGCCCTTTCAAGAAAGCGGCAAAAACACGAGTAACTGGCTTTTAAAGCTTAAAGGCACACAAGATCTACGCTGTTTCCACAAAAGGAGCCCTAGAACCTAAAACCCCCTTTTGTGAAAACATGCTAGATCTTGTGTGCCTTTAGCTTTAAAAGCCAGTAACTCGTGTTTTTGCCGTTTTCTTGAAACGGCAAATGACAGTTGAAGACTTTAATGGCCTTTCTATCCCATAATTTACTTGTGTGAGATCTATCCCATAATTTCTTTATTTGAGACCTAGAGGTTATGCTTAGGTTAGAAAAAGGCCATTTTCTGGTATTGTTACTCAAAATACAGGAAACTTCCACCCATTAAACGCAATCTACATGAAGAGAACGTTGTATTGCCGTATAGTGCATCGAAATCCATTGAAAGCTCGAGAAATGGCGCCACTTTGAAGATATTAGGGTACACAAGTAACTTTGAGAGATTAAGGTTAGGTTACAAAAAAAACACATTTTCGGATTTTCTACTCCAAATAGGGCAAAACTGGCACGCCAGTCTGAAAGTACAGGAAGAGGCCGTTGTATTGCCGTATAGTGCATCGAAATCCATTAAAAGGTCGAGAAATGGCGCCACTTTGAAATTTAGGTTACACAAGTAAATTAATGCGTACTTGTTGGCTTTAAAAGCCAGTAACTCACTTTTCAACGTTTTGATCCCAAAAATGCACCTTTTTTCTCAGACCTAGTGGAAAATGTACATCTTTCACTAAGCAAATCGTTGCGCCATACGTCAGGCAAAGTTGGTTTTTCGCGAAATTTTTTGAACTACTCCTCCCCACCCCACACCACCCTCATAAAATACCTACAGATCAATTATTGGAAAGAAAGGCCAGAAAAGTCGTAAACTGTCATTTGCCCTTTCAAGAAAGCGGCAAAAACACGAGTAACTGGCTTTTAAAGCTTAAAGGCACACAAGATCTACGCTGTTTCCACAAAAGGAGCCCTAGAACCTAAAACCCCCTTTTGTGAAAACATGCTAGATCTTGTGTGCCTTTAGCTTTAAAAGCCAGTAACTCGTGTTTTTGCCGTTTTCTTGAAACGGCAAATGACAGTTGAAGACTTTAATGGCCTTTCTATCCCATAATTTACTTGTGTGAGATCTATCCCATAATTTCTTTATTTGAGACCTAGAGGTTATGCTTAGGTTAGAAAAAGGCCATTTTCTGGTATTGTTACTCAAAATACAGGAAACTTCCACCCATTAAACGCAATCTACATGAAGAGAACGTTGTATTGCCGTATAGTGCATCGAAATCCATTGAAAGCTCGAGAAATGGCGCCACTTTGAAGATATTAGGGTACACAAGTAACTTTGAGAGATTAAGGTTAGGTTACAAAAAAAACACATTTTCGGATTTTCTACTCCAAATAGGGCAAAACTGGCACGCCAGTCTGAAAGTACAGGAAGAGGCCGTTGTATTGCCGTATAGTGCATCGAAATCCATTAAAAGGTCGAGAAATGGCGCCACTTTGAAATTTAGGTTACACAAGTAAATTAATGCGTACTTGTTGGCTTTAAAAGCCAGTAACTCACTTTTCAACGTTTTGATCCCAAAAATGCACCTTTTTTCTCAGACCTAGTGGAAAATGTACATCTTTCACTAAGCAAATCGTTGCGCCATACGTCAGGCAAAGTTGGTTTTTCGCGAAATTTTTTGAACTACTCCTCCCCACCCCACACCACCCTCATAAAATACCTACAGATCAATTATTGGAAAGAAAGGCCAGAAAAGTCGTAAACTGTCATTTGCCCTTTCAAGAAAGCGGCAAAAACACGAGTAACTGGCTTTTAAAGCTTAAAGGCACACAAGATCTACGCTGTTTCCACAAAAGGAGCCCTAGAACCTAAAACCCCCTTTTGTGAAAACATGCTAGATCTTGTGTGCCTTTAGCTTTAAAAGCCAGTAACTCGTGTTTTTGCCGTTTTCTTGAAACGGCAAATGACAGTTGAAGACTTTAATGGCCTTTCTATCCCATAATTTACTTGTGTGAGATCTATCCCATAATTTCTTTATTTGAGACCTAGAGGTTATGCTTAGGTTAGAAAAAGGCCATTTTCTGGTATTGTTACTCAAAATACAGGAAACTTCCACCCATTAAACGCAATCTACATGAAGAGAACGTTGTATTGCCGTATAGTGCATCGAAATCCATTGAAAGCTTGAGAAATGGCGCCACTTTGAAGATATTAGGGTACACAAGTAACTTTGAGAGATTAAGGTTAGGTTACAAAAAAAACACATTTTCGGATTTTCTACTCCAAATAGGGCAAAACTGGCACGCCAGTCTGAAAGTACAGGAAGAGGCCGTTGTATTGCCGTATAGTGCATCGAAATCCATTAAAAGGTCGAGAAATGGCGCCACTTTGAAATTTAGGTTACACAAGTAAATTAATGCGTACTTGTTGGCTTTAAAAGCCAGTAACTCACTTTTCAACGTTTTGATCCCAAAAATGCACCTTTTTTCTCAGACCTAGTGGAAAATGTACATCTTTCACTAAGCAAATCGTTGCGCCATACGTCAGGCAAAGTTGGTTTTTCGCGAAATTTTTTGAACTACTCCTCCCCACCCCACACCACCCTCATAAAATACCTACAGATCAATTATTGGAAAGAAAGGCCAGAAAAGTCGTAAACTGTCATTTGCCCTTTCAAGAAAGCGGCAAAAACACGAGTAACTGGCTTTTAAAGCTTAAAGGCACACAAGATCTACGCTGTTTCCACAAAAGGAGCCCTAGAACCTAAAACCCCCTTTTGTGAAAACATGCTAGATCTTGTGTGCCTTTAGCTTTAAAAGCCAGTAACTCGTGTTTTTGCCGTTTTCTTGAAACGGCAAATGACAGTTGAAGACTTTAATGGCCTTTCTATCCCATAATTTACTTGTGTGAGATCTATCCCATAATTTCTTTATTTGAGACCTAGAGGTTATGCTTAGGTTAGAAAAAGGCCATTTTCTGGTATTGTTACTCAAAATACAGGAAACTTCCACCCATTAAACGCAATCTACATGAAGAGAACGTTGTATTGCCGTATAGTGCATCGAAATCCATTGAAAGCTCGAGAAATGGCGCCACTTTGAAGATATTAGGGTACACAAGTAACTTTGAGAGATTAAGGTTAGGTTACAAAAAAAACACATTTTCGGATTTTCTACTCCAAATAGGGCAAAACTGGCACGCCAGTCTGAAAGTACAGGAAGAGGCCGTTGTATTGCCGTATAGTGCATCGAAATCCATTAAAAGGTCGAGAAATGGCGCCACTTTGAAATTTAGGTTACACAAGTAAATTAATGCGTACTTGTTGGCTTTAAAAGCCAGTAACTCACTTTTCAACGTTTTGATCCCAAAAATGCACCTTTTTTCTCAGACCTAGTGGAAAATGTACATCTTTCACTAAGCAAATCGTTGCGCCATACGTCAGGCAAAGTTGGTTTTTCGCGAAATTTTTTGAACTACTCCTCCCCACCCCACACCACCCTCATAAAATACCTACAGATCAATTATTGGAAAGAAAGGCCAGAAAAGTCGTAAACTGTCATTTGCCCTTTCAAGAAAGCGGCAAAAACACGAGTAACTGGCTTTTAAAGCTTAAAGGCACACAAGATCTACGCTGTTTCCACAAAAGGAGCCCTAGAACCTAAAACCCCCTTTTGTGAAAACATGCTAGATCTTGTGTGCCTTTAGCTTTAAAAGCCAGTAACTCGTGTTTTTGCCGTTTTCTTGAAACGGCAAATGACAGTTGAAGACTTTAATGGCCTTTCTATCCCATAATTTACTTGTGTGAGATCTATCCCATAATTTCTTTATTTGAGACCTAGAGGTTATGCTTAGGTTAGAAAAAGGCCATTTTCTGGTATTGTTACTCAAAATACAGGAAACTTCCACCCATTAAACGCAATCTACATGAAGAGAACGTTGTATTGCCGTATAGTGCATCGAAATCCATTGAAAGCTCGAGAAATGGCGCCACTTTGAAGATATTAGGGTACACAAGTAACTTTGAGAGATTAAGGTTAGGTTACAAAAAAAACACATTTTCGGATTTTCTACTCCAAATAGGGCAAAACTGGCACGCCAGTCTGAAAGTACAGGAAGAGGCCGTTGTATTGCCGTATAGTGCATCGAAATCCATTAAAAGGTCGAGAAATGGCGCCACTTTGAAATTTAGGTTACACAAGTAAATTAATGCGTACTTGTTGGCTTTAAAAGCCAGTAACTCACTTTTCAACGTTTTGATCCCAAAAATGCACCTTTTTTCTCAGACCTAGTGGAAAATGTACATCTTTCACTAAGCAAATCGTTGCGCCATACGTCAGGCAAAGTTGGTTTTTCGCGAAATTTTTTGAACTACTCCTCCCCACCCCACACCACCCTCATAAAATACCTACAGATCAATTATTGGAAAGAAAGGCCAGAAAAGTCGTAAACTGTCATTTGCCCTTTCAAGAAAGCGGCAAAAACACGAGTAACTGGCTTTTAAAGCTTAAAGGCACACAAGATCTACGCTGTTTCCACAAAAGGAGCCCTAGAACCTAAAACCCCCTTTTGTGAAAACATGCTAGATCTTGTGTGCCTTTAGCTTTAAAAGCCAGTAACTCGTGTTTTTGCCGTTTTCTTGAAACGGCAAATGACAGTTGAAGACTTTAATGGCCTTTCTATCCCATAATTTACTTGTGTGAGATCTATCCCATAATTTCTTTATTTGAGACCTAGAGGTTATGCTTAGGTTAGAAAAAGGCCATTTTCTGGTATTGTTACTCAAAATACAGGAAACTTCCACCCATTAAACGCAATCTACATGAAGAGAACGTTGTATTGCCGTATAGTGCATCGAAATCCATTGAAAGCTTGAGAAATGGCGCCACTTTGAAGATATTAGGGTACACAAGTAACTTTGAGAGATTAAGGTTAGGTTACAAAAAAAACACATTTTCGGATTTTCTACTCCAAATAGGGCAAAACTGGCACGCCAGTCTGAAAGTACAGGAAGAGGCCGTTGTATTGCCGTATAGTGCATCGAAATCCATTAAAAGGTCGAGAAATGGCGCCACTTTGAAATTTAGGTTACACAAGTAAATTAATGCGTACTTGTTGGCTTTAAAAGCCAGTAACTCACTTTTCAACGTTTTGATCCCAAAAATGCACCTTTTTTCTCAGACCTAGTGGAAAATGTACATCTTTCACTAAGCAAATCGTTGCGCCATACGTCAGGCAAAGTTGGTTTTTCGCGAAATTTTTTGAACTACTCCTCCCCACCCCACACCACCCTCATAAAATACCTACAGATCAATTATTGGAAAGAAAGGCCAGAAAAGTCGTAAACTGTCATTTGCCCTTTCAAGAAAGCGGCAAAAACACGAGTAACTGGCTTTTAAAGCTTAAAGGCACACAAGATCTACGCTGTTTCCACAAAAGGAGCCCTAGAACCTAAAACCCCCTTTTGTGAAAACATGCTAGATCTTGTGTGCCTTTAGCTTTAAAAGCCAGTAACTCGTGTTTTTGCCGTTTTCTTGAAACGGCAAATGACAGTTGAAGACTTTAATGGCCTTTCTATCCCATAATTTACTTGTGTGAGATCTATCCCATAATTTCTTTATTTGAGACCTAGAGGTTATGCTTAGGTTAGAAAAAGGCCATTTTCTGGTATTGTTACTCAAAATACAGGAAACTTCCACCCATTAAACGCAATCTACATGAAGAGAACGTTGTATTGCCGTATAGTGCATCGAAATCCATTGAAAGCTCGAGAAATGGCGCCACTTTGAAGATATTAGGGTACACAAGTAACTTTGAGAGATTAAGGTTAGGTTACAAAAAAAACACATTTTCGGATTTTCTACTCCAAATAGGGCAAAACTGGCACGCCAGTCTGAAAGTACAGGAAGAGGCCGTTGTATTGCCGTATAGTGCATCGAAATCCATTAAAAGGTCGAGAAATGGCGCCACTTTGAAATTTAGGTTACACAAGTAAATTAATGCGTACTTGTTGGCTTTAAAAGCCAGTAACTCACTTTTCAACGTTTTGATCCCAAAAATGCACCTTTTTTCTCAGACCTAGTGGAAAATGTACATCTTTCACTAAGCAAATCGTTGCGCCATACGTCAGGCAAAGTTGGTTTTTCGCGAAATTTTTTGAACTACTCCTCCCCACCCCACACCACCCTCATAAAATACCTACAGATCAATTATTGGAAAGAAAGGCCAGAAAAGTCGTAAACTGTCATTTGCCCTTTCAAGAAAGCGGCAAAAACACGAGTAACTGGCTTTTAAAGCTTAAAGGCACACAAGATCTACGCTGTTTCCACAAAAGGAGCCCTAGAACCTAAAACCCCCTTTTGTGAAAACATGCTAGATCTTGTGTGCCTTTAGCTTTAAAAGCCAGTAACTCGTGTTTTTGCCGTTTTCTTGAAACGGCAAATGACAGTTGAAGACTTTAATGGCCTTTCTATCCCATAATTTACTTGTGTGAGATCTATCCCATAATTTCTTTATTTGAGACCTAGAGGTTATGCTTAGGTTAGAAAAAGGCCATTTTCTGGTATTGTTACTCAAAATACAGGAAACTTCCACCCATTAAACGCAATCTACATGAAGAGAACGTTGTATTGCCGTATAGTGCATCGAAATCCATTGAAAGCTCGAGAAATGGCGCCACTTTGAAGATATTAGGGTACACAAGTAACTTTGAGAGATTAAGGTTAGGTTACAAAAAAAACACATTTTCGGATTTTCTACTCCAAATAGGGCAAAACTGGCACGCCAGTCTGAAAGTACAGGAAGAGGCCGTTGTATTGCCGTATAGTGCATCGAAATCCATTAAAAGGTCGAGAAATGGCGCCACTTTGAAATTTAGGTTACACAAGTAAATTAATGCGTACTTGTTGGCTTTAAAAGCCAGTAACTCACTTTTCAACGTTTTGATCCCAAAAATGCACCTTTTTTCTCAGACCTAGTGGAAAATGTACATCTTTCACTAAGCAAATCGTTGCGCCATACGTCAGGCAAAGTTGGTTTTTCGCGAAATTTTTTGAACTACTCCTCCCCACCCCACACCACCCTCATAAAATACCTACAGATCAATTATTGGAAAGAAAGGCCAGAAAAGTCGTAAACTGTCATTTGCCCTTTCAAGAAAGCGGCAAAAACACGAGTAACTGGCTTTTAAAGCTTAAAGGCACACAAGATCTACGCTGTTTCCACAAAAGGAGCCCTAGAACCTAAAACCCCCTTTTGTGAAAACATGCTAGATCTTGTGTGCCTTTAGCTTTAAAAGCCAGTAACTCGTGTTTTTGCCGTTTTCTTGAAACGGCAAATGACAGTTGAAGACTTTAATGGCCTTTCTATCCCATAATTTACTTGTGTGAGATCTATCCCATAATTTCTTTATTTGAGACCTAGAGGTTATGCTTAGGTTAGAAAAAGGCCATTTTCTGGTATTGTTACTCAAAATACAGGAAACTTCCACCCATTAAACGCAATCTACATGAAGAGAACGTTGTATTGCCGTATAGTGCATCGAAATCCATTGAAAGCTCGAGAAATGGCGCCACTTTGAAGATATTAGGGTACACAAGTAACTTTGAGAGATTAAGGTTAGGTTACAAAAAAAACACATTTTCGGATTTTCTACTCCAAATAGGGCAAAACTGGCACGCCAGTCTGAAAGTACAGGAAGAGGCCGTTGTATTGCCGTATAGTGCATCGAAATCCATTAAAAGGTCGAGAAATGGCGCCACTTTGAAATTTAGGTTACACAAGTAAATTAATGCGTACTTGTTGGCTTTAAAAGCCAGTAACTCACTTTTCAACGTTTTGATCCCAAAAATGCACCTTTTTTCTCAGACCTAGTGGAAAATGTACATCTTTCACTAAGCAAATCGTTGCGCCATACGTCAGGCAAAGTTGGTTTTTCGCGAAATTTTTTGAACTACTCCTCCCCACCCCACACCACCCTCATAAAATACCTACAGATCAATTATTGGAAAGAAAGGCCAGAAAAGTCGTAAACTGTCATTTGCCCTTTCAAGAAAGCGGCAAAAACACGAGTAACTGGCTTTTAAAGCTTAAAGGCACACAAGATCTACGCTGTTTCCACAAAAGGAGCCCTAGAACCTAAAACCCCCTTTTGTGAAAACATGCTAGATCTTGTGTGCCTTTAGCTTTAAAAGCCAGTAACTCGTGTTTTTGCCGTTTTCTTGAAACGGCAAATGACAGTTGAAGACTTTAATGGCCTTTCTATCCCATAATTTACTTGTGTGAGATCTATCCCATAATTTCTTTATTTGAGACCTAGAGGTTATGCTTAGGTTAGAAAAAGGCCATTTTCTGGTATTGTTACTCAAAATACAGGAAACTTCCACCCATTAAACGCAATCTACATGAAGAGAACGTTGTATTGCCGTATAGTGCATCGAAATCCATTGAAAGCTCGAGAAATGGCGCCACTTTGAAGATATTAGGGTACACAAGTAACTTTGAGAGATTAAGGTTAGGTTACAAAAAAAACACATTTTCGGATTTTCTACTCCAAATAGGGCAAAACTGGCACGCCAGTCTGAAAGTACAGGAAGAGGCCGTTGTATTGCCGTATAGTGCATCGAAATCCATTAAAAGGTCGAGAAATGGCGCCACTTTGAAATTTAGGTTACACAAGTAAATTAATGCGTACTTGTTGGCTTTAAAAGCCAGTAACTCACTTTTCAACGTTTTGATCCCAAAAATGCACCTTTTTTCTCAGACCTAGTGGAAAATGTACATCTTTCACTAAGCAAATCGTTGCGCCATACGTCAGGCAAAGTTGGTTTTTCGCGAAATTTTTTGAACTACTCCTCCCCACCCCACACCACCCTCATAAAATACCTACAGATCAATTATTGGAAAGAAAGGCCAGAAAAGTCGTAAACTGTCATTTGCCCTTTCAAGAAAGCGGCAAAAACACGAGTAACTGGCTTTTAAAGCTTAAAGGCACACAAGATCTACGCTGTTTCCACAAAAGGAGCCCTAGAACCTAAAACCCCCTTTTGTGAAAACATGCTAGATCTTGTGTGCCTTTAGCTTTAAAAGCCAGTAACTCGTGTTTTTGCCGTTTTCTTGAAACGGCAAATGACAGTTGAAGACTTTAATGGCCTTTCTATCCCATAATTTACTTGTGTGAGATCTATCCCATAATTTCTTTATTTGAGACCTAGAGGTTATGCTTAGGTTAGAAAAAGGCCATTTTCTGGTATTGTTACTCAAAATACAGGAAACTTCCACCCATTAAACGCAATCTACATGAAGAGAACGTTGTATTGCCGTATAGTGCATCGAAATCCATTGAAAGCTCGAGAAATGGCGCCACTTTGAAGATATTAGGGTACACAAGTAACTTTGAGAGATTAAGGTTAGGTTACAAAAAAAACACATTTTCGGATTTTCTACTCCAAATAGGGCAAAACTGGCACGCCAGTCTGAAAGTACAGGAAGAGGCCGTTGTATTGCCGTATAGTGCATCGAAATCCATTAAAAGGTCGAGAAATGGCGCCACTTTGAAATTTAGGTTACACAAGTAAATTAATGCGTACTTGTTGGCTTTAAAAGCCAGTAACTCACTTTTCAACGTTTTGATCCCAAAAATGCACCTTTTTTCTCAGACCTAGTGGAAAATGTACATCTTTCACTAAGCAAATCGTTGCGCCATACGTCAGGCAAAGTTGGTTTTTCGCGAAATTTTTTGAACTACTCCTCCCCACCCCACACCACCCTCATAAAATACCTACAGATCAATTATTGGAAAGAAAGGCCAGAAAAGTCGTAAACTGTCATTTGCCCTTTCAAGAAAGCGGCAAAAACACGAGTAACTGGCTTTTAAAGCTTAAAGGCACACAAGATCTACGCTGTTTCCACAAAAGGAGCCCTAGAACCTAAAACCCCCTTTTGTGAAAACATGCTAGATCTTGTGTGCCTTTAGCTTTAAAAGCCAGTAACTCGTGTTTTTGCCGTTTTCTTGAAACGGCAAATGACAGTTGAAGACTTTAATGGCCTTTCTATCCCATAATTTACTTGTGTGAGATCTATCCCATAATTTCTTTATTTGAGACCTAGAGGTTATGCTTAGGTTAGAAAAAGGCCATTTTCTGGTATTGTTACTCAAAATACAGGAAACTTCCACCCATTAAACGCAATCTACATGAAGAGAACGTTGTATTGCCGTATAGTGCATCGAAATCCATTGAAAGCTCGAGAAATGGCGCCACTTTGAAGATATTAGGGTACACAAGTAACTTTGAGAGATTAAGGTTAGGTTACAAAAAAAACACATTTTCGGATTTTCTACTCCAAATAGGGCAAAACTGGCACGCCAGTCTGAAAGTACAGGAAGAGGCCGTTGTATTGCCGTATAGTGCATCGAAATCCATTAAAAGGTCGAGAAATGGCGCCACTTTGAAATTTAGGTTACACAAGTAAATTAATGCGTACTTGTTGGCTTTAAAAGCCAGTAACTCACTTTTCAACGTTTTGATCCCAAAAATGCACCTTTTTTCTCAGACCTAGTGGAAAATGTACATCTTTCACTAAGCAAATCGTTGCGCCATACGTCAGGCAAAGTTGGTTTTTCGCGAAATTTTTTGAACTACTCCTCCCCACCCCACACCACCCTCATAAAATACCTACAGATCAATTATTGGAAAGAAAGGCCAGAAAAGTCGTAAACTGTCATTTGCCCTTTCAAGAAAGCGGCAAAAACACGAGTAACTGGCTTTTAAAGCTTAAAGGCACACAAGATCTACGCTGTTTCCACAAAAGGAGCCCTAGAACCTAAAACCCCCTTTTGTGAAAACATGCTAGATCTTGTGTGCCTTTAGCTTTAAAAGCCAGTAACTCGTGTTTTTGCCGTTTTCTTGAAACGGCAAATGACAGTTGAAGACTTTAATGGCCTTTCTATCCCATAATTTACTTGTGTGAGATCTATCCCATAATTTCTTTATTTGAGACCTAGAGGTTATGCTTAGGTTAGAAAAAGGCCATTTTCTGGTATTGTTACTCAAAATACAGGAAACTTCCACCCATTAAACGCAATCTACATGAAGAGAACGTTGTATTGCCGTATAGTGCATCGAAATCCATTGAAAGCTCGAGAAATGGCGCCACTTTGAAGATATTAGGGTACACAAGTAACTTTGAGAGATTAAGGTTAGGTTACAAAAAAAACACATTTTCGGATTTTCTACTCCAAATAGGGCAAAACTGGCACGCCAGTCTGAAAGTACAGGAAGAGGCCGTTGTATTGCCGTATAGTGCATCGAAATCCATTAAAAGGTCGAGAAATGGCGCCACTTTGAAATTTAGGTTACACAAGTAAATTAATGCGTACTTGTTGGCTTTAAAAGCCAGTAACTCACTTTTCAACGTTTTGATCCCAAAAATGCACCTTTTTTCTCAGACCTAGTGGAAAATGTACATCTTTCACTAAGCAAATCGTTGCGCCATACGTCAGGCAAAGTTGGTTTTTCGCGAAATTTTTTGAACTACTCCTCCCCACCCCACACCACCCTCATAAAATACCTACAGATCAATTATTGGAAAGAAAGGCCAGAAAAGTCGTAAACTGTCATTTGCCCTTTCAAGAAAGCGGCAAAAACACGAGTAACTGGCTTTTAAAGCTTAAAGGCACACAAGATCTACGCTGTTTCCACAAAAGGAGCCCTAGAACCTAAAACCCCCTTTTGTGAAAACATGCTAGATCTTGTGTGCCTTTAGCTTTAAAAGCCAGTAACTCGTGTTTTTGCCGTTTTCTTGAAACGGCAAATGACAGTTGAAGACTTTAATGGCCTTTCTATCCCATAATTTACTTGTGTGAGATCTATCCCATAATTTCTTTATTTGAGACCTAGAGGTTATGCTTAGGTTAGAAAAAGGCCATTTTCTGGTATTGTTACTCAAAATACAGGAAACTTCCACCCATTAAACGCAATCTACATGAAGAGAACGTTGTATTGCCGTATAGTGCATCGAAATCCATTGAAAGCTCGAGAAATGGCGCCACTTTGAAGATATTAGGGTACACAAGTAACTTTGAGAGATTAAGGTTAGGTTACAAAAAAAACACATTTTCGGATTTTCTACTCCAAATAGGGCAAAACTGGCACGCCAGTCTGAAAGTACAGGAAGAGGCCGTTGTATTGCCGTATAGTGCATCGAAATCCATTAAAAGGTCGAGAAATGGCGCCACTTTGAAATTTAGGTTACACAAGTAAATTAATGCGTACTTGTTGGCTTTAAAAGCCAGTAACTCACTTTTCAACGTTTTGATCCCAAAAATGCACCTTTTTTCTCAGACCTAGTGGAAAATGTACATCTTTCACTAAGCAAATCGTTGCGCCATACGTCAGGCAAAGTTGGTTTTTCGCGAAATTTTTTGAACTACTCCTCCCCACCCCACACCACCCTCATAAAATACCTACAGATCAATTATTGGAAAGAAAGGCCAGAAAAGTCGTAAACTGTCATTTGCCCTTTCAAGAAAGCGGCAAAAACACGAGTAACTGGCTTTTAAAGCTTAAAGGCACACAAGATCTACGCTGTTTCCACAAAAGGAGCCCTAGAACCTAAAACCCCCTTTTGTGAAAACATGCTAGATCTTGTGTGCCTTTAGCTTTAAAAGCCAGTAACTCGTGTTTTTGCCGTTTTCTTGAAACGGCAAATGACAGTTGAAGACTTTAATGGCCTTTCTATCCCATAATTTACTTGTGTGAGATCTATCCCATAATTTCTTTATTTGAGACCTAGAGGTTATGCTTAGGTTAGAAAAAGGCCATTTTCTGGTATTGTTACTCAAAATACAGGAAACTTCCACCCATTAAACGCAATCTACATGAAGAGAACGTTGTATTGCCGTATAGTGCATCGAAATCCATTGAAAGCTCGAGAAATGGCGCCACTTTGAAGATATTAGGGTACACAAGTAACTTTGAGAGATTAAGGTTAGGTTACAAAAAAAACACATTTTCGGATTTTCTACTCCAAATAGGGCAAAACTGGCACGCCAGTCTGAAAGTACAGGAAGAGGCCGTTGTATTGCCGTATAGTGCATCGAAATCCATTAAAAGGTCGAGAAATGGCGCCACTTTGAAATTTAGGTTACACAAGTAAATTAATGCGTACTTGTTGGCTTTAAAAGCCAGTAACTCACTTTTCAACGTTTTGATCCCAAAAATGCACCTTTTTTCTCAGACCTAGTGGAAAATGTACATCTTTCACTAAGCAAATCGTTGCGCCATACGTCAGGCAAAGTTGGTTTTTCGCGAAATTTTTTGAACTACTCCTCCCCACCCCACACCACCCTCATAAAATACCTACAGATCAATTATTGGAAAGAAAGGCCAGAAAAGTCGTAAACTGTCATTTGCCCTTTCAAGAAAGCGGCAAAAACACGAGTAACTGGCTTTTAAAGCTTAAAGGCACACAAGATCTACGCTGTTTCCACAAAAGGAGCCCTAGAACCTAAAACCCCCTTTTGTGAAAACATGCTAGATCTTGTGTGCCTTTAGCTTTAAAAGCCAGTAACTCGTGTTTTTGCCGTTTTCTTGAAACGGCAAATGACAGTTGAAGACTTTAATGGCCTTTCTATCCCATAATTTACTTGTGTGAGATCTATCCCATAATTTCTTTATTTGAGACCTAGAGGTTATGCTTAGGTTAGAAAAAGGCCATTTTCTGGTATTGTTACTCAAAATACAGGAAACTTCCACCCATTAAACGCAATCTACATGAAGAGAACGTTGTATTGCCGTATAGTGCATCGAAATCCATTGAAAGCTCGAGAAATGGCGCCACTTTGAAGATATTAGGGTACACAAGTAACTTTGAGAGATTAAGGTTAGGTTACAAAAAAAACACATTTTCGGATTTTCTACTCCAAATAGGGCAAAACTGGCACGCCAGTCTGAAAGTACAGGAAGAGGCCGTTGTATTGCCGTATAGTGCATCGAAATCCATTAAAAGGTCGAGAAATGGCGCCACTTTGAAATTTAGGTTACACAAGTAAATTAATGCGTACTTGTTGGCTTTAAAAGCCAGTAACTCACTTTTCAACGTTTTGATCCCAAAAATGCACCTTTTTTCTCAGACCTAGTGGAAAATGTACATCTTTCACTAAGCAAATCGTTGCGCCATACGTCAGGCAAAGTTGGTTTTTCGCGAAATTTTTTGAACTACTCCTCCCCACCCCACACCACCCTCATAAAATACCTACAGATCAATTATTGGAAAGAAAGGCCAGAAAAGTCGTAAACTGTCATTTGCCCTTTCAAGAAAGCGGCAAAAACACGAGTAACTGGCTTTTAAAGCTTAAAGGCACACAAGATCTACGCTGTTTCCACAAAAGGAGCCCTAGAACCTAAAACCCCCTTTTGTGAAAACATGCTAGATCTTGTGTGCCTTTAGCTTTAAAAGCCAGTAACTCGTGTTTTTGCCGTTTTCTTGAAACGGCAAATGACAGTTGAAGACTTTAATGGCCTTTCTATCCCATAATTTACTTGTGTGAGATCTATCCCATAATTTCTTTATTTGAGACCTAGAGGTTATGCTTAGGTTAGAAAAAGGCCATTTTCTGGTATTGTTACTCAAAATACAGGAAACTTCCACCCATTAAACGCAATCTACATGAAGAGAACGTTGTATTGCCGTATAGTGCATCGAAATCCATTGAAAGCTCGAGAAATGGCGCCACTTTGAAGATATTAGGGTACACAAGTAACTTTGAGAGATTAAGGTTAGGTTACAAAAAAAACACATTTTCGGATTTTCTACTCCAAATAGGGCAAAACTGGCACGCCAGTCTGAAAGTACAGGAAGAGGCCGTTGTATTGCCGTATAGTGCATCGAAATCCATTAAAAGGTCGAGAAATGGCGCCACTTTGAAATTTAGGTTACACAAGTAAATTAATGCGTACTTGTTGGCTTTAAAAGCCAGTAACTCACTTTTCAACGTTTTGATCCCAAAAATGCACCTTTTTTCTCAGACCTAGTGGAAAATGTACATCTTTCACTAAGCAAATCGTTGCGCCATACGTCAGGCAAAGTTGGTTTTTCGCGAAATTTTTTGAACTACTCCTCCCCACCCCACACCACCCTCATAAAATACCTACAGATCAATTATTGGAAAGAAAGGCCAGAAAAGTCGTAAACTGTCATTTGCCCTTTCAAGAAAGCGGCAAAAACACGAGTAACTGGCTTTTAAAGCTTAAAGGCACACAAGATCTACGCTGTTTCCACAAAAGGAGCCCTAGAACCTAAAACCCCCTTTTGTGAAAACATGCTAGATCTTGTGTGCCTTTAGCTTTAAAAGCCAGTAACTCGTGTTTTTGCCGTTTTCTTGAAACGGCAAATGACAGTTGAAGACTTTAATGGCCTTTCTATCCCATAATTTACTTGTGTGAGATCTATCCCATAATTTCTTTATTTGAGACCTAGAGGTTATGCTTAGGTTAGAAAAAGGCCATTTTCTGGTATTGTTACTCAAAATACAGGAAACTTCCACCCATTAAACGCAATCTACATGAAGAGAACGTTGTATTGCCGTATAGTGCATCGAAATCCATTGAAAGCTCGAGAAATGGCGCCACTTTGAAGATATTAGGGTACACAAGTAACTTTGAGAGATTAAGGTTAGGTTACAAAAAAAACACATTTTCGGATTTTCTACTCCAAATAGGGCAAAACTGGCACGCCAGTCTGAAAGTACAGGAAGAGGCCGTTGTATTGCCGTATAGTGCATCGAAATCCATTAAAAGGTCGAGAAATGGCGCCACTTTGAAATTTAGGTTACACAAGTAAATTAATGCGTACTTGTTGGCTTTAAAAGCCAGTAACTCACTTTTCAACGTTTTGATCCCAAAAATGCACCTTTTTTCTCAGACCTAGTGGAAAATGTACATCTTTCACTAAGCAAATCGTTGCGCCATACGTCAGGCAAAGTTGGTTTTTCGCGAAATTTTTTGAACTACTCCTCCCCACCCCACACCACCCTCATAAAATACCTACAGATCAATTATTGGAAAGAAAGGCCAGAAAAGTCGTAAACTGTCATTTGCCCTTTCAAGAAAGCGGCAAAAACACGAGTAACTGGCTTTTAAAGCTTAAAGGCACACAAGATCTACGCTGTTTCCACAAAAGGAGCCCTAGAACCTAAAACCCCCTTTTGTGAAAACATGCTAGATCTTGTGTGCCTTTAGCTTTAAAAGCCAGTAACTCGTGTTTTTGCCGTTTTCTTGAAACGGCAAATGACAGTTGAAGACTTTAATGGCCTTTCTATCCCATAATTTACTTGTGTGAGATCTATCCCATAATTTCTTTATTTGAGACCTAGAGGTTATGCTTAGGTTAGAAAAAGGCCATTTTCTGGTATTGTTACTCAAAATACAGGAAACTTCCACCCATTAAACGCAATCTACATGAAGAGAACGTTGTATTGCCGTATAGTGCATCGAAATCCATTGAAAGCTCGAGAAATGGCGCCACTTTGAAGATATTAGGGTACACAAGTAACTTTGAGAGATTAAGGTTAGGTTACAAAAAAAACACATTTTCGGATTTTCTACTCCAAATAGGGCAAAACTGGCACGCCAGTCTGAAAGTACAGGAAGAGGCCGTTGTATTGCCGTATAGTGCATCGAAATCCATTAAAAGGTCGAGAAATGGCGCCACTTTGAAATTTAGGTTACACAAGTAAATTAATGCGTACTTGTTGGCTTTAAAAGCCAGTAACTCACTTTTCAACGTTTTGATCCCAAAAATGCACCTTTTTTCTCAGACCTAGTGGAAAATGTACATCTTTCACTAAGCAAATCGTTGCGCCATACGTCAGGCAAAGTTGGTTTTTCGCGAAATTTTTTGAACTACTCCTCCCCACCCCACACCACCCTCATAAAATACCTACAGATCAATTATTGGAAAGAAAGGCCAGAAAAGTCGTAAACTGTCATTTGCCCTTTCAAGAAAGCGGCAAAAACACGAGTAACTGGCTTTTAAAGCTTAAAGGCACACAAGATCTACGCTGTTTCCACAAAAGGAGCCCTAGAACCTAAAACCCCCTTTTGTGAAAACATGCTAGATCTTGTGTGCCTTTAGCTTTAAAAGCCAGTAACTCGTGTTTTTGCCGTTTTCTTGAAACGGCAAATGACAGTTGAAGACTTTAATGGCCTTTCTATCCCATAATTTACTTGTGTGAGATCTATCCCATAATTTCTTTATTTGAGACCTAGAGGTTATGCTTAGGTTAGAAAAAGGCCATTTTCTGGTATTGTTACTCAAAATACAGGAAACTTCCACCCATTAAACGCAATCTACATGAAGAGAACGTTGTATTGCCGTATAGTGCATCGAAATCCATTGAAAGCTCGAGAAATGGCGCCACTTTGAAGATATTAGGGTACACAAGTAACTTTGAGAGATTAAGGTTAGGTTACAAAAAAAACACATTTTCGGATTTTCTACTCCAAATAGGGCAAAACTGGCACGCCAGTCTGAAAGTACAGGAAGAGGCCGTTGTATTGCCGTATAGTGCATCGAAATCCATTAAAAGGTCGAGAAATGGCGCCACTTTGAAATTTAGGTTACACAAGTAAATTAATGCGTACTTGTTGGCTTTAAAAGCCAGTAACTCACTTTTCAACGTTTTGATCCCAAAAATGCACCTTTTTTCTCAGACCTAGTGGAAAATGTACATCTTTCACTAAGCAAATCGTTGCGCCATACGTCAGGCAAAGTTGGTTTTTCGCGAAATTTTTTGAACTACTCCTCCCCACCCCACACCACCCTCATAAAATACCTACAGATCAATTATTGGAAAGAAAGGCCAGAAAAGTCGTAAACTGTCATTTGCCCTTTCAAGAAAGCGGCAAAAACACGAGTAACTGGCTTTTAAAGCTTAAAGGCACACAAGATCTACGCTGTTTCCACAAAAGGAGCCCTAGAACCTAAAACCCCCTTTTGTGAAAACATGCTAGATCTTGTGTGCCTTTAGCTTTAAAAGCCAGTAACTCGTGTTTTTGCCGTTTTCTTGAAACGGCAAATGACAGTTGAAGACTTTAATGGCCTTTCTATCCCATAATTTACTTGTGTGAGATCTATCCCATAATTTCTTTATTTGAGACCTAGAGGTTATGCTTAGGTTAGAAAAAGGCCATTTTCTGGTATTGTTACTCAAAATACAGGAAACTTCCACCCATTAAACGCAATCTACATGAAGAGAACGTTGTATTGCCGTATAGTGCATCGAAATCCATTGAAAGCTCGAGAAATGGCGCCACTTTGAAGATATTAGGGTACACAAGTAACTTTGAGAGATTAAGGTTAGGTTACAAAAAAAACACATTTTCGGATTTTCTACTCCAAATAGGGCAAAACTGGCACGCCAGTCTGAAAGTACAGGAAGAGGCCGTTGTATTGCCGTATAGTGCATCGAAATCCATTAAAAGGTCGAGAAATGGCGCCACTTTGAAATTTAGGTTACACAAGTAAATTAATGCGTACTTGTTGGCTTTAAAAGCCAGTAACTCACTTTTCAACGTTTTGATCCCAAAAATGCACCTTTTTTCTCAGACCTAGTGGAAAATGTACATCTTTCACTAAGCAAATCGTTGCGCCATACGTCAGGCAAAGTTGGTTTTTCGCGAAATTTTTTGAACTACTCCTCCCCACCCCACACCACCCTCATAAAATACCTACAGATCAATTATTGGAAAGAAAGGCCAGAAAAGTCGTAAACTGTCATTTGCCCTTTCAAGAAAGCGGCAAAAACACGAGTAACTGGCTTTTAAAGCTTAAAGGCACACAAGATCTACGCTGTTTCCACAAAAGGAGCCCTAGAACCTAAAACCCCCTTTTGTGAAAACATGCTAGATCTTGTGTGCCTTTAGCTTTAAAAGCCAGTAACTCGTGTTTTTGCCGTTTTCTTGAAACGGCAAATGACAGTTGAAGACTTTAATGGCCTTTCTATCCCATAATTTACTTGTGTGAGATCTATCCCATAATTTCTTTATTTGAGACCTAGAGGTTATGCTTAGGTTAGAAAAAGGCCATTTTCTGGTATTGTTACTCAAAATACAGGAAACTTCCACCCATTAAACGCAATCTACATGAAGAGAACGTTGTATTGCCGTATAGTGCATCGAAATCCATTGAAAGCTCGAGAAATGGCGCCACTTTGAAGATATTAGGGTACACAAGTAACTTTGAGAGATTAAGGTTAGGTTACAAAAAAAACACATTTTCGGATTTTCTACTCCAAATAGGGCAAAACTGGCACGCCAGTCTGAAAGTACAGGAAGAGGCCGTTGTATTGCCGTATAGTGCATCGAAATCCATTAAAAGGTCGAGAAATGGCGCCACTTTGAAATTTAGGTTACACAAGTAAATTAATGCGTACTTGTTGGCTTTAAAAGCCAGTAACTCACTTTTCAACGTTTTGATCCCAAAAATGCACCTTTTTTCTCAGACCTAGTGGAAAATGTACATCTTTCACTAAGCAAATCGTTGCGCCATACGTCAGGCAAAGTTGGTTTTTCGCGAAATTTTTTGAACTACTCCTCCCCACCCCACACCACCCTCATAAAATACCTACAGATCAATTATTGGAAAGAAAGGCCAGAAAAGTCGTAAACTGTCATTTGCCCTTTCAAGAAAGCGGCAAAAACACGAGAAACTGGCTTTTAAAGCTTAAAGGCACACAAGATCTACGCTGTTTCCACAAAAGGAGCCCTAGAACCTAAAACCCCCTTTTGTGAAAACATGCTAGATCTTGTGTGCCTTTAGCTTTAAAAGCCAGTAACTCGTGTTTTTGCCGTTTTCTTGAAACGGCAAATGACAGTTGAAGACTTTAATGGCCTTTCTATCCCATAATTTACTTGTGTGAGATCTATCCCATAATTTCTTTATTTGAGACCTAGAGGTTATGCTTAGGTTAGAAAAAGGCCATTTTCTGGTATTGTTACTCAAAATACAGGAAACTTCCAC